>JAZHYW010010136.1:0-22663 GCA_037355805.1 Ixodes ricinus | reverse complement strand
AGATGATTCACTCTGTGTGCTTCATAGGATTGACCATAAGCGTAAATACGTGCCCTATAATAGCAGTCTGAAACTTCAACACGTATTATACATGTGCATTGGGCTATTTTAGCGCAGTGTTCAACGCCGGGAATGTACATCCGATTGTAAAGCGTTCCAAACTTTTTATTATGTCTCTACACTAAGCAAAATTCGCTCTTATAATCGCCCGCGAAGAAAAAACGAATTTGCGTTTTCCCTGCAGCAATGCATTACCGGAAGTCAAATTTGGACTATTTGCTGACTGCTTCAAAATGCAACATCGCACTAGCGCCACCTGAACTTCTAGAGTGTATTGTGATAACTCTATGGATTCACGCCGCTAAAAAGCGCGCGCACGGACTCACCGCTATGCTTTGAAGCCGAGTAATCGTAAGCTTTAATTATTTGAGGGATTTTCACTTTGCGAATGGTTGTAGTGTGAAGCAATCCGTAACAACTATTTTTAGAAGCAAATTTATTTCAATGAAACATTTTCTTAGGGATTAAACTAGTTACTGTATTTGCAAAAGCAGATATTCGACACCTTGCATAATATAACCAGGGCATTTTATCCTGTGTAAAGTAAATCACATGACAAAAAGATAGACCCAAACAAACATATTTAAATGGCCTTCATATGTGCTAAATTTAAAAGGGTTATAAGGAAGATTTTTTAGTTCAGTATAATGATTGAAGTAGAAATCAGGTGTTTCGAACTAATATTGATGAAAATTTAGCCCGAAGTGTTGCTTGCGTGCTACATTAATCAGTTAAAAGTTTCAGCAAAACTCAAACCGAGACCGATAACAGCGACGCCCGAAACAGTAAAAAAAATCCAGCTTTTAAATAACGTGAATAACATCAATGTAGCCTTTAAGGCGATTGGTCGAATATGACAGAGGCCGCTCGTTTTCGTTTACAAGTGCCGACAATAAAAAATTTCGTTTTTTTGTATTTATTAGCGACGAATATCATTTATTTCCTGAGAATGTATTAGTGCAACACAAATAAAATACGATTTCAGTCCGTAGGCGGGTGGACTGAAAACAACTGAAAAGCCGAGGGCCTTTAACATTTTGCTTCGTTCGCTTCGTCGCGCGGTTCTTCATTACACGCGTGAAATGAGCTATAGGAACTGTTCCAGACTGTTGCCCTGCAGTATCCGGTAATCCTCTGCGTCTATTTGGAAAAGCCTCTGTCAGATTTCACCGAGCGCGCATCGATCTTTAATGCACATCCATCTGCCTTTCATCAAACGAGACCTTTTTGCCCTTGTTATGTACTGAAGTGTTGTTCGCGATCATACTAGCAAGAAGAAATCGCTAAAGGCTCCTGCACTAGCCCAAGATTCCATCGCCATTGCGCCGATCGTTCTAGAGCAGAGTCATGCAGTGTGATGTCTTGTCCTATACTCCGTTTCACCTTATATTGTACCGTAGGGAAGGCTAGAAGCACGAGCTCATGGCGTTAATGACAGCTGCTCCTGCAGCACGAGAGCTTGTGCTGCCGAGATGTGCCCTAGAGCAAGAAGCTCGTGCTTGTAGCCTTTACTGCGGTACATCATAAGGTGAAATAGAGTTTATACTTCGTTTCAGCTTGGGTCCAGACGCAGCCAATGCTACAAGCGCGAGCTCCGGGCTTCCAGCGTCCGTGCCAAGCACGCGCGCTCGTGCAGTACAGGCACTGTTCAGGGCCACACGCTCGTGCTTGTAGCATCGGCTGTGTCTGGACCCAAGCTGAAACGAAGTATAGTAAAGTTGATGGCGCCGGTGTTAAGCCTGTCATGGTGTTGTGTTTCACTTAGAACGTAAAAGAAGCATAGAAGTTTATTGTTCTTGTTCATGCGATATTGCCGCTGGCAACGCGATTGGAAATAGAAGATGTCGAAAACAACAACAACAACAACAAGGTTCCTACACACAGTTGCGTTTGACTGCTTTTGACTGCATTCCATAGACAAACGGCAGCGATTTACCGGGTCATCCGTGCTTCGTGTGAAATCGTGGAAACCAATTCTAGGTGTAGCTTCGCAAGTAGCATGCAAAGGACCATTGCCATGGTTACTCGCAGTCGGAAGGCGGTACAACGCTCTGAAACCACAAAGCGCCGCTACCTATAATCGCTCTATTTACGCTTATTCGCGGCGAAAAGCTTGAGTAAAAATTCCTGCAGAATTTTTTTCTAAAACCGAAAGTAAAGACAATTTAACTTTCTTTACTGATGCAGACACGTGCAATGGCAAGCTTCTAGGCTGTATGGAAATTAAAAAAAAATACCCGTATGGGTAGCACGTGCACTACCCATAGTGAGGAAAACAAAAGCGCCACTCGCGATCTTCTCACCGCGAATAATAAAAAATTCAGCCGAAACCGACAGTTCACTGTTGACGTTAACACCGTTTTCAAAAAGGTTGTTGGCGGGAAAGTCAAAAGTCCGGTCTAGGTTTCGTCGATTTATTTTATTCCAAATGCAAGGCTCGATAGATCTGCTTAAAAAGATTGATATTGGACTCCTTTTTATAAGTTTGTTCAAAATTTTATTCATGGTACCTTTAGGCTTCTGTAGACAGCCAGATTTCACCAAAACTAAACTGGATTCATTGAAGACATACTAAAAAACAAAAAGAAAGTTCGGGGTGGAGCGGGAAGAGGGGAGGGGGCAAAATAATCACGACCACAACATTGCCTTAAAGAAGGAGCAGGGTATTCTACTTTTTCTTTTCCCTACTCTTTGCGTGCTTTATTTCAATATTTCGTTGATGATTAATCATTAGTTTGACCGCGTTATGAATCGAGAACTGAGAGAGAGGAGGAAATTGAGCTCACGGGGACGTGAAAACGCCGGGCTGTGGTTGGAATTATTAACGAGTAGACCTAAAGCTAGACACCTTTGTCTCCACTGAACTGGTCGAACGCTTTACCACACGAAACGCCTGCTTCCGGTTTTGGGCTTTCGCATTCGAACGCGCTCGACAAGTGCAGTTTTATGTCTACCGATTAATCATTCGAACCAGTAGGCTTGTTGCGCTCAGCCAGGAAACTGTGAGCGGATTCATAAGACGCTACCTTTTCTTATTGGCTTTGGGCGTTTGCAAGACGCGACCATAAAAGCGACGTTGTAGCGTTAGATCATGCTCGAACCAAGTTTGAATGATAGCATTTGTCAGCGTCTCTTTTCTTGCGCGTCAAACGAGCCGAATGAAAATCAACCAAAAACGTAGGTGGTGGCCTTAATACGATGGAGAAATTCCGGTTATTTATCCGCTGAGCGCGAATAACGCGACAAAATCATCAGGCATTTGCGATGCGGCACTATGAACTCAGCTACTTAGCGGAGCGAGGGAGACATGCTCGGACGGCCACTTTTTGTGAAGGAAAATTTTGTGTTTAATAATATTTTCCGTCAAATCGTTTACTGTCAAACGTAAATATCGCTGAATTCATCTGCGGTGATTCACGTGTGATAGCCGCTCAATCGTACTCCAAACGCTGACATCCCTACTCCTGCATCCCTACGGTATTTCGTCGGAGTGAACGACGAAGCTTAGAAAGAAAGTGGGCCTGCTGTGGACGTCACGCAGACTCCGACGCGGATTTCTCCTTCTTGTGGATACCCCTTTAACGACCCATCATTACGCCAAGATTGCACACCTTTCATTAGGTTTTTTCATGTTCTCTTTCAATGCGCATATCAGAAATGTGAGGAAGTGTAAGAAGACGCAAATGAAAGCCGACAGAAATAGATTGGTTTTTGCTCGCGAGGGGGCTACTGAAAACTTGACAGCTGCGGGCCAAAACTGTTAATATAAGAATCTAGAGAGAAAGCTCCCATGCGATCGAACTGCTTCAGAACGGTGGGGGATAGCCGCAGACATCGGTAGTCCCAGTTGTCCCAATTGGTTGTCCCGAGAGGCCGATATCGCTGGCATCACATTAATATGCACAATAAAATAATTAATTAATAATTAATATTCACATTAATATGCACAAACACCAGAATTTCGCTTTTCATTAAAAGATGTTGAAAAGCACTCGAGCAAATTCAACTCTACGCTGTAAAACGAGCACACCTAACGCTTCGTCAGCTTTCTGTCTCCGCTCTTATGTCGCTATCTCTCTCGTTCTCTTTAACGGGACCGTCGATGTCAGCGCCCAGGGCTTGCCACGATCCTATGTCATATTTACTTCCCTTTTCGAACCAGAGCTGGGTGTTCTGACTACCACGCTCGCTAGCACTTCCCCTTCTCCCTCAGTTTATCAAAACATTGTCCATTTCACATTAAGACAGAAGGCAGCTGACGCCTGTATGGGACGGGGACCACCGAACTGGGTTAAAGATGCATCCTCAAGGCGCTCATCGTCTTTTTCAATTTGCTGTCAGTCGCTAAACCATTCACGATCCGAAAAAGCTTCATAATTCTGCGCTTTTTTTACTTGCGTGATTGGATGTAGCGGTATTAAGCAAACGTAAAAATAAAAGACGACGACCGCTGAGACGATGACCTCTTTGCGGTGTGTCCAACACATGGAGCAATTTCCAGGAGAACTTTGCCCGGCAGCCCAATCAATCAGCGGCTGGCGTCACCAGCCGTTGTTCTAAGGTTGCGCGTATCTTGAGCGAACACCGGAGAGCAAAATCCACCGATTGCTCATGCCTTTGTGCACTACAAGGGTTCCGAAGTTGATGGGTCATGCGATTGCTCGGCGTTTTATTATTCGTGCATTGGAATTATGTTACATAGCTAACATGTTTTACAATATGTTTTGTAATGGAAGATGCCCAACTGATTACAGACTCGAAATGTAGATGAAGCTAATCGGGTGCGAGCTGTCGACACGTAAAATATTTTGCTCTTCGAATAGACGTTTATAGGGTAAAACCTGTATCATAAATCCTAGGGAATTAGAGGAGCTGTGAAGAATATATTGTCAAAAAGTGAACGCCGTTTACAACTCCCTGTAACGCCGAATTGGAGCGCAGCTCTTGAGGAGGACGAGGGGTATACCCTCCCCTGAGTACCCTTCCCTCCTCCTCCTCCATCTCCTCCTCCCCTCATTCTTCAATGTCCTCCGGGGGGACACGTGACCTGGGGGGTCACGTGACCGCGCGGGGGGGGGTCACGTGCCCTCGGGGGAGTCACGTGACCTCGGGGGTGGTCACGTCACCTCGGGGGTCACGTGACTTGGGGGTGACATGACCTCGGGGGAGTCACGTGACCTGAGGGGTCACGTGACCTCGGGGGTCATGTGACCTGGGGGGTCACATGATCTCGGGGGTAACGTGGCCCCGGGGGGGCTCGCGCGGTGCATTATGGGACATTTCCTATAATGCACCGCGCGGTTACGCCGACGGCGACGCCGCTCAAGCCGGAAACGGGCGCCTAAGAGCTGCGCTCTAAAATGACGAGGTGACGGAACGAAGAATAACTGAGGAAACTGAAATGTTCAACTGGGCGAACTTGTGCCCAAAACAAAATGGAAACAGGAGAAAACAACAGAGCGCCGCGAGCGTTGAAGTCGGCGTAACAGCAGGATCGAACGCTGGGGCGAGATGGACTGCGCCTCTGCACGCGGAGCCCCTTATGTACACGCGTTGGATTCTGGAACAATCGGCATAGAAGGTTCGGCGCGTAGAACACTCGGATCTCGAAGAGGCAACAAGAATCTCGAATTTACCAGAACACGAAATTGTAGGAATAAATAAAAGACATGTCGCTCCCAGGAATCGAACCCTGGCACTTCGCGTGGGAGGCAAGCACGATAACCGTTACGCCTCAGTCGCGCTGCCGACTTGGCCAACTGCGTGCGCGGCATTCCTCCCCCTTTAAGAAGTACATCGCCCCGATGCAACACAAAACAATAAAACGCAAATAAAAAGAACGGCATGACTAAAGAGTAATTTGGAACACATAAGGTACACAGTCCTATCGAGCGTAGTATGGCTTCAGGCGCACGACATGGACGACTTCAGGTCATGGTAGGCGGCGTGATGATCTTCTTGTACCGTCAGGCATCACCTCGTAGTTCAGATCTCCAAGTCGACGAAGTACCTTGTAGCGTCCGAAATACCGTTTCAGGAGTTTCTCGCTGAGACCACGGGGGCGAATCGGTGTCCAGATCCATACCCGGTCTCCGGGCTGGAAGTGGACGTCCCGACGACGAAGGTTGAACCGGGTAGCGTCGACACGTTGCTGTTCTTGAATTCGGAGTTGGGTGAGCTGGCGAACGTCTTCGGCTCGTTGAGCAACGACCTGGGCATTGGGGCTCCTATCGTCAGCTAGTTCGTGGGGTAGCACCCCGTCCAGCATGGTCGTTACTTTCCTGCCATTCACCAGCTGAAACGAGGTTACACCTGCCGTTTCTTGCACTGCCGTGTTGTAAGCAAACATAGCGTAGGGTAATACCTCCTCCCAAGATTTGTGTTGTACGTCGACATACATAAAGATCATGTCGGCGATTGCTTTGTTTAGCCGTTCTGTTAGTCCATTTGTCTGCTGATGGTACGTAGTGGTTCGACGGTCGCCGGTGCCACTGAGACGAAGGATTTCTTGCGTCAGCTGGGCCATGAACCATGATCCACGGTCGGAAATGAGGAATTCTGGGGCGCCGTGCCGCTGGGCAATGGAGTCGCTCAAAAAACTTGGCGACTTCAACAACCGTACCTGATGGAAGGGCTTTCGTCTCGGCATTCCATGTGAGATAATCTGTGGCGACGATTATCAAGCGGTTTTCTGACGTTGATGGCGGAAAAGGGCCAAGTAAATTCATTCCTTATCTGCTGGAACGGCGTGGACGGGAGAGAAATCGGATGCAGAAGTCTAGACGGCTTCATCGGCGGTTTCTTGCGTCGCTGACACTCGTCGCATGATCGAGTGTACAGGTGAACGGTCTTCGCTAGCCTTGGCCAGTAGTACTTTTCTAGAATCCTGGCGAACGTCCTGCTGTAGCCAAGGGGTCCAGCCGTTGGGTCATCATGACATCCTTGGAAAATTTCTTCTCGGAAAAGGGAATGAATAACCAAGAGCCATGCTATGTTGTTGACGAAATTTTCTTTGTACAGCACACCTTTTCGTATGGAAAAGGTAGGCAGGATTCGTAAGAAAGCACGCAGAACCGCACTCGCTTGTCCCTCTAGGTGCTCGATGAGCACTCGCAGTTCAGGGTCGTCTCATAGTAGTGCTGCCATGTCGTTGAAATCCAGAGCGCCGAGGAAACACTGATCGTCGTAGTCTTCGATGCAGGCAGGACCAGCCTCGACTGGGGCCCTCGACAGGCAGTCGGCGTCACTGTGCTTCCCGCCGGACTTGTACACCACAGTCATGTCGAACTCCTGCAGTCGAAGGCTCCACCGGGCGAGGATTCCGGAGGGATCCTTTAGGTTTGCAAGCCAGCAGAGCGGGTGGTACGGGACGATGCGAAGAGGACTTCCATACAGATATGGGCGGAAATTTGTTATTGCCCGGACGACAGCAAGGCACTCCTTCTCAGTGGTTCAGTAGTCCGTCTCAGCCTTGGACAGTGTCCGACTCGCGTATGCGAAAACTCGCTCTGACCCGTCTTGCATTTGGGCTAGTACCGCACCAAGTCCGAAGTTACTGGCGTCCGTCTGGATTTCTCTTTCAGCGAACTAGTCGAAATGGCCAAGAATAGGGGGCGTCCGGAGACTTCATTTGAGCTCATCGAATGACTGCTGGTGTCCTTCTGTCCATTCAAACTTCGAGGCGTCCTTCGTGAGGTTTGTCAGCGGCGCAGGCAGCTTCGCGAAGTCCCGAACGAATCGTCTGTAGTAGGCACCGCGTCCGAGGAATCTTCTCACGGCTTTCTTGTCAGACGGCGGCGTATATGCAGCTGCGGCGTGGGTCTTCTGGGGTCCGGGAGAAAACATTTGTTGTTCACGACGTTGCCAAGGAACATAAGTTCACCATAGGCGAATGAACACTTTGTTGTCTTTGCGGAGGGCGGATAGACATCCTTCTTCGTCACAGCGTTCAGTCGACGATAGTCTACGCAGAACTGCAGGGTTGCCTCTTTCTTTACAAGGACAACTGGGGACGCCCGCGGACTTTTAGAGGGTTGAATAATGTCGTCTTCGAGCATTTCCTGGACTTGATCTTGAATCACCTTCCTTCCCTTTAAAAAGACTCGATACGGCGACTCGTGGACAGGGAGCGCGTCGTCGTCGGTAATAATGTAATATCTCGCCATTGGTGTTTGGCAAACTTTCGACGACTTGGTAAAACATACAGTCACTGTATTCGGCGACTAGATCAACCAGTTGCCGGCGCTTAGGAGCTGGAAGCTCGGGGTCGATATCAAGCGGCAGCGGCGACATGCTCTTCTGTTGTTACGACGAAGTTTCCTCGGAAATTGCGGTGATCACGACTGGCGCCTGAAGCTCCTCGACGTGGCCCATGGTGGTACCCTTCGTTAGGTCCTGCGGCTCCTCTCGAAAGCTTGTCACAAGACCAGTTGTACGTCCTTCTTGGAGATCCGTTACGCCTCGTACGACGCCAATTCCTTTTTCAAGGATAAGTTGGACAGTGCCTTCCAGAAGAGCTTCACCGAACATGGGTGCGTCGGTTTTGACGGTGACGAAAACAATGGACCGCGGCGGTAGGTTCACATGGTCGGCGATTACTGGGATCACGGTTGACGTCGTGTTGGTGTCCACCGGTGGCAGAACACGCTTTCGCAGTGTCAGCTGGTTTGCCCCGAGGTCAATGACGGCGCCATACTCGCAGATAAAGTCCATTCCAAATGTAACGTACCTCGCACAGTCTTGCAGAACGATGAACTTCACAGAGCATGTCTCGCCGTGAATTTCGACGCGAGCAGTGCACCTTCCCACAGGCGTAATGAGGTGTCCACCAGCGGTTCGTATCTGCGGCCCATCCCACGGCGTCGTCACTTTTCGAGGGCAGCGAGAGAGCCTGCCACTCAGGACTGAATAGTCTGCTCCGGTGTCCACGAGAGCCGATGCGTCGTTGCCGTCGATAGCAATGTTCAGGTTGTTTTGCACCGTTGCAGGGGCGTGGTTGCAATGCGTAGCGTCAGGTAAGTGGGAGCGTTCCGGCGTTCTTGGAGGCTCTTTGCTTCGGTCTTCTTCGGCAGCGTCACCTCCAGGCGTTGCTGCACTTAGTTTTCCCGGCGACGCTGGGGAGGCAGGCCGTCTCAGCGGGGTCGTGGCGCTGAAGACGCTGAACGTCGTGGCGATGGGGAGCGGGATTTACGGCGGAGAGTCGGCGCTGAAAAGGGCGAGCATCGGAGGTACTCCTCGATGTCGCGAGGGCCATCGCCGTACCTGGAGCGTGGGTCGTTCGGGTGGAACCCACGCAGCCCCAGTTGTCGGAAGGGGCAACGGCGGTAGATATAGTCGGCTTCCCGCAGTGGTAGCACAACAAGCGTCGATCGGCCGTCCTCCACCCATCGGTCTTTCTTGGCGCAGCATGTTTTGGGCGGACGTGCGCCCGATCTTCTTGGCGTCGGGAATACTGCGGCGCTGGCGGTTCACGTCGGGGAGGCACCATGTACGAACGCGGGGCTCGTGCTTCTCGTCGAACCATCGCGGCGTACGTTAGCATCGGTTCCTCGGGGGCTGCCATGCTGATGGGAGCCTCTGATTGAAAGGCTCTCTGGAATTCTTCCCGCACCACCTCAGCGATGGAGAGCGAGGCCGGGCGTGCGGCATTGGGCAGCACCTTCTTCAGCTTCTCCTGGACGACCTCACGGATGAAGTCTCGTATGCCGGGGAGGTTGGAACCAAGGTCGGATACGGATGTCACCAGACTAGTTATGATAGGGTGTCGCTGGTAGTGTACGGCGCGCGCTTGTAGGGCCCGTTCCATAATCGTCGCCTCCGTGACGAACTCGTCGACTGTTGTCGGCGGATTGCGGATAAGACCGCCGCAAATTTCGCTCTTCACACCCCTCATCAGGTGGCGCAGCTTCTCCTCTCTAGCCTGAGGGTAGACGCGCGTGCGCTCAGGCGACGTACATCCTCGACGAAGATGGTGATGCTCTCATTTGGGCCTTGGTTTCTTGTTCGAAGGATGTCTTCGGCCCTCTGGCGTCGGTGCTGGTTGATGAACGTCGTCTTCACTTCTTGCTTACACACCTCCCATGAAGTTAAAGAAGCCTCATGGTTTTTTAGCCAGTACCTCGCAGTCCCTTCCAGTGCGAAGTAGATGATCTGCAGGCACCGCTCAGCTGTTCAATCGTTAAGCAGGCCACACGTTCATAGTGGTGCAGCCAGTCCTCGATGTCCTAATGGACGTCCCCGTGGAAAGGCGTCGGAGTCCGGGGTGCGACTGGCAGGTATACGACGGCACAAGCGGCCGGGGTCTCCGACTGGTATGCCATCGTCGTCTTCTTCGACTTCAGCTTGCCCAGCAGCAAACGAAACTCAAGATCTTGTCCCTGGGTGCGGCGGCTCGTCCGAGTTGAAGGTTCTTCGTAGAGTGGTGTTCTGACCGGGCTTGGAATCGGACTTGCACGGTGCGCCCTTGGAGGGGAACGTTGAACGGATATGCGGTACCCCGCACTTCCACCAGCCTGTCACGAATGACGAGGTGACGAAACAAAGGATAACTGAGGAAACTGCAGTCTTGGGTAGTAACGCGTTACTAGTAACGCGTTACTAGTAACGCGTTACTGTAACTTCGTTACTTTTTTGGTAACTTGTAACTGTAACGAGTTACTTTTTTAAAAATGTAACTTGTAACTGTAACGAGTTACTTTTTTAAAAATGTAACTTGTAACTGTAACGAGTTACTTTTTTCTGAGGTAACGATGAAAGTAACGACGTTATTTTTGTCGTTACTTTTCAGCTTTTTATGAATAATATATCACTGACCGAGTACTATTTAGCTACATCTTGCATTTTCCAAATCGTCTGTTCCGACATTCCGAGTGTCAAATTGGCCTAGCACAAACTTGTGAATACGTTCTTTGTCGCGAGTCACGACCCGAATATAGCCACGTGTAGATTTGATAAAAAAATCCAGTTATCTTTAAGCACACGCTTGTAATTTGTGACTGAACACTTACATCTTAGTGTTTTGAAGCACTATCTATGTTGTGGGGTGTTTTGTTTTCTGTGCAAACGCTTTTTAATCGGGTGTATCAACCATGAAACAACAATACACGCGGAGGGCACTGCGCATGTTTTGCATTTTGATGGTCGCCACTACTCTGGTGTGGAAACTTTCAAACACTAATTTCGAGAAGCAACTGCTCTAAGTTACAATAGGAAGTAAAAACCGTACTTTTTTTCATTTTATGCAATAAAACTTTGTAAGGGGCGTGTTTAAGTTTTTTCTAATATTTTTGTGTTATAAAAAAGTAACTGAAAAGGAACGTCGTTACTTTTTAAAAGTAACTGTAACGAGTTACTTTTTTGTTGCGGTAACTGTAACGGTAACTTCGCTACTTTTTTCTGAAAGTAACTGTAACTGTAACAAATTACTTTTTAAAAGTAACTTACCCAAGACTGGGAAACTTAAATGTTTAATAGAATAAACTTGTGCCCCCCCCCCCCAAAAAAAAAAATGGAAACAGGAGATAACAACAGAGCGTCGCGAGCGTCGAAGTCGGCGTAACAGCAGGATCGAACGCTGGGGCGAGACTGACTGCGCCTCGGCGCGCGGAGTTCCTTGCGTACACGCGTGGGATTCTGGGACAATCGGCGTAGGAGGTTCAGCGCGTAGAACATTCGGACCTTGAAGAAGCAACAATATTCTCAAATTTACCAGAACACGAAATTGCAGGAAAAAATAAAAGACACGTCGCTCCCAGGAATCGAACCCTGGCGCTTCGCATGGGAGGCAAGCACGACAACCGTTAGGCCACGGTCGCGCTTCAGACTCTGCCAGCTGCGTGCGCGGCAGTATAGTGAATTATGCTGGGTGTCTGAGCTTATTTCGAGCAGATATCGTAAAAAAGGTGCCGAAAGTTAGGCCAGTACCCAATTCACCATGCACTTAGCAGGCTCGGAAAATAATAGACGGTTGAATAATCGGCATTGTGAGTTGACTAATGAAATAAACTGTTCTAATTAATTTTATTTGTCGGTTCTACGGCTTACGTTTGGTATCGCATGTGTGACGGCAATCACACTTAGATACGAAAATATTAAGACAAACGAAATGCGTTAATTTCAATTTAAATTTGTTTCCATTTTTTTTTATTTAAAAATTGCGAGCAACAAGCGAGTGGCAAGCCCTGCTCACAATATCGCTTAGACGTGTGAACTAATCGTATCAGTCACACCGTCATTCGTGTGGACAGCGTATAGTCCAAGCAACGCTGACTGGATCACCTCAGTCGTGGGACTCCCGCGGAAAGCTTACACCCCCTCAATCTCCTCAGTCCGCCTCCCGTCGTTTGAAGCGCCATCTAGATTTCTGTTCAAAAAACCTGCGTGTTCCATAGAGGACGGCGGAACTCAATCTATGCGCTGTGCTATGAAAAGTACGTATTCCATAGAATGCACTGCAGTTAACATAGCAGCCGTCTGGCGCGTCGAACGACGGGAGGCGGGCCGTGGTGGGAGAGGGAGGGTCTTGTTCGTTCAAGCCGCTCCTACGAGCAGTGGCGTAACTGAGCTAGTCCAATTATGTTGCCCCAGAGGAAACGCTGCAGGTGTGGTGAGGACATGACTTAAACAAATACCTACTACTCTTCGAAGTGACATTGTGGGCACGCCTTCCGGCGAAAACTTTCTGTGCACAATTTTATATCTGGTTAATAAACGCAAGAATACATCATTTAATATTTTAATATCAACTACATTTCAGCAAATTCTTTCTTTTGAGCTAGATTCTAATAGTAATTCCCGTTAATATTGTAATTCTAACATGACCCCAAAAACCTAGAAAAAGTTAATTATCGGTTTTTAGTTAAGAAGCCTATTTCCGATGACGATCATCCTCTCATGTAAAGTCCGGCAAGTCTGATCAATGCATAGTGCGAAATGAAAACTAACAATCACAGACAAAAAAAAAACTTTTTTCGAATTAATAGCAAACACCTCGTAGACTAAATAAATCTGTCCTACGTCTTCATCCGAAAGAAGAGTCCCAATATTGACTAAATAACACACGCGAGACTAGAAAATACATCTGATAAAATACGATATATGTCGTGAATGATTGATACATGAGGTCATCATTTCATCCATAAAGTTCATAACTCGGCATAAGTAACATAATAGCCATACTCAAATACATTCGAAAAGTTTGAATGTTGCTATGCATCCTGCTGCAGCTTACCCATACTTGCAGTGGCAGGCTTTGAAGGCGAAGAGGTATGGGAAGGTACGTAGTTAGCTGTAAAACAAAAGTGTGTCAAGTTAGAGCGGTGAAATTAAAGCGAACAGGACGAAACTAAGCACTAGACGCTCTTGCCAAGCCCATGTCCGCGGACTGGTATGTTCTAGCTGAATACAAGGCAGCATATTACCTAATTAACAAAGCAAAACTGCCGACCGCAGTAATCAGACCGGCACTCAGACTTAAAACGAATAGAATTTCGAGCGCGCGCGTTAGTGACGGTGAAGATAATAAACGAGAGAGCTCTTTCGTTTTTCTTTAATCAGGCTTTCTGACGTGCTCGAGGCTGTGCATTGTATCTGGCGTGATGCAGAAGAAACAACTAGATCTACTTTTCAGCTACGCTTAGAGTATCAGTGAAGTATCGGCACTCTGCTCCACGATATCGTTGTGAGCCTCGACATGTAGGTGCTGAATACAAAGCAGACGCAACTGCCGATCGTCATGATTCAAAAGTGTGAATTCCTCAGCAGAATACTTTGTTTCAGCTTAAGTTGCAACCCGACCCTTGGTTAGTGTGAGTCTAAACCAACAGATGGCGGTGGGATTGCCTTCCAGGCCTGTACATCAATGCGAGAAATTGTGTGTGGTGGCGCTGCGATACAGTGGGGTATTTTTCTATAGACGCTTTGCAGCAGCTGTGCATGGGCGCCGCCATAACCGGCCTTCAGTTTTTGCTTTCTCTTATTCCGTTCACTTCACTTCATCATTGCCACAGTAGGACAGGTTATTCCCACTTTAGGTGCTACTGCGTCCTTCTCCCCAGAGTAGGCCTTTGTGGAGGCTGGTCAAGGCCCGCTTCCGTGGCTCGCATCTAGGTAAGACAAGAGAAGGTCGGCAATGGCGGCTCAATCTGGCGCGTGTTTAAAGCGTCTATATCCTGAAGTTTACATCCCTGGTCCCTCGCTTGTTTTTCTCTGTCCGAGCGTTCTTTGGAACGCGCACGGCTGCGCCGGTTCTCGTGCAAGGGGGCCAGTTGCCTACGCTCGAGCTCAGGGCCCGTTTGCTCGAAGCGCTAACCGCGGCTAAAGTTAGCCGCAGTACCTAAGAGAGGGATTTT
This sequence comes from Ixodes ricinus, assembly GCA_037355805.1. Classification (NCBI taxonomy): domain Eukaryota; kingdom Metazoa; phylum Arthropoda; class Arachnida; order Ixodida; family Ixodidae; genus Ixodes; species Ixodes ricinus. The sequence goes on along the minus strand of JAZHYW010010136.1, from coordinate 8,255 downwards.
AAAATCACGTGACTGGCTCGGTAGGGATGCGGGGAAACATGGCGGTGCCCCGGTGAGTGAGCGCTGCTCGCTTCGGAACTAATATGTCGTTGTAGCTGCAATATCGGGCACGTTAGTCAGCAACGAATGGTGCAGGAGGCTTTCGCTTGAATTTCCTCACTTAGATCTCAAAGCATGGGCAATGACCTCGCCGCATTTTTGAGATGTTCTTTCGATTCTGGCCAATCCTAAGCCTAAATGAACGCGATAATTGTCGGCATGGCAACGTCTTTGGAGAGTGGAATGCCTTGACTCAATCGGCCGGTATTGCAGCACACAAAAAGCAGACAGCGTCCCACTAGACCTTTTCCTAAATTACCTGGAAATTACCCAAGCATCGAGGGCATGACGGAGGTCTCAGCAAATGTGTCGAACAAAACATAATCGTCCTGAGCCAAATGGCGGGACAGGTGTCAACAAAACAACTGACGCGTTTAAGAATATAAAATTACCTGCGCGCCGTTAGCACCCCGCGGAAATTTCGAGGCCATTTACAATATTTCAATGTGATCAGTCTGTCTATGCTGGAAAAAGCGGTGGAGAACTCATCGTGGCAATCGCCGGTGGAGGAGCCTAATCTCATCGCCAACAAACTTCGAATCGGAAAACTGCACCGTGACGTGCCGGTGACGTCGCCGATCTGTGGCGATTGAGCTGAAACTACATCGTTTTGTTCCCTCCAGGGGAATTTCGGAGAATCGCCGAGTGAGGCTATCTTCGTTTCAGCTTGGGTCCCAGACGGGCCGATGCTACAAGCGCGAGCATGCGCACTGGACAGATGCTTCGGGCTGCACGAGCGCGCGTGCTTGGCAGGGACGCTGAAAGCCAGAGCTCGCGCTGGTAGCATCGGCTGCGTCTGGACCCAAGCTGAACGAAGTATAGCGCAAACCATGCTTGGAGCACGTGTGCAGCTTCGCGCTTCGCAGAACCCAGAAATCCTGAGTTCAATCCCCGCCCTGCCGTTTCGATCTGGATGAGCATCGCACCGGCGTGCGATAGATATAGTCACTACCGTGCGATGCACGTTAATGAGACCCTGGGCTAGCACTCGTACTGCACTGGCTAAATTGCTTATCGTATACAGTGGTAACAATGTCGCCATGTTCAGGCAGACTAACCTCCCGCTGATAAACGAGTAACCAAATTTTACTTTTTGACTATGTTTGACTGCCGTTAGTACAACTTCTCTCGTGCTGCACGAGAAAGAGAAAAAAATGTTCCTTCTGGGGTTAAATTTCGGTGAAGTAGGAAGCAAAACAAGAAGAGAATATTTCCCTCAAGTTGGGTTCGTAGTAGAAGAGGAGGAAAAGAAATCAGTTGTTAGTCCCACGGTGTCATGGTCTTTTCTTTGATGTGTATGTTTATTCTGGTTCAGGCTATTTCCAAACGAAGTACTTGCTTTAAAATAAAGTATCTTCCTCCTGCCTGAAGTATGAACGAACTAGCTCAGCTTTAAGCGTGAGCTACCGCTGCTTGCTTGGCTTTTGCGCTCAGCCAAATCGCTTATATGAGGTGCACTCAAAGGAAAACACAATCGTGTTGAATCGTGTAAGAGTATTTAGAATATTTATCGATCACGCCACTGAACTTGGCAACGCCTCAGAAGAACTTCCTTTTGTGCGCGCCTTCTGCTTGCCCAGTTTGTTGGTAACACAGCCATTCAGATTCGAGGCAATCGTCATAGCGTTGGTTACATCACCAGACGTACGCGACTCACAGAGCACTCGTGAACACCATTGTTTTTGTCGCTCCCGATTTAGTTCCCTAGAAGCTGCCAGCGTCGTAGACGCACCAGGCTGCGAGGACTTGTTGTTCGACCGTCAGCACACGGGGCCCTGTCACGACAACGCCGGAGTCCCTGGCTCCTGGTCGCACAGCCAGCGAGTCACACTTTGGTCAGCCGGTATTCGCCCACAAACCTCGCATCGCTCGTCTCGAAAAGATCCCGGTGATCTCTAAAAACTCGATCTGCTGGCGAACCCAACAGCGAGATGCATATGTTAGGGTCGCCATCTTTGATGATGCAGATTGATCTCTAGCTTCGCCTCGACCACTCAGTTAACTGCATCGTCAAAGTGCATCGTGACGACATTTGGACGTCACCGCCAACTGCACCATTTCACGAGCATGGCTCGAACTGCATAGGAAAACTACATTTCAGCGTCATGTCACGTGACCCGAGAGAATACCCAATCAGTTGCCGAGCAGTCCGGCCCCTCTGTCGTGCATGTGTTTGGCTCTTTGTGGATTTCCAGGAAAACGTGATGTCGTGATAGACTAGGGTTTCCAAGACTCTCGTTTGAGGAATTATATATACCTCAAAAATCAAAACAAATAAACTTTTTGGGGGGCGGTCAGGTGTCTCATTTAGGTAGCTAAATGTTTATTTTGACCAAAACCTCAAGACTGAAAAACACAAAAAACCCGCCGCAAAACACCCGAAGATCCAATCTCTGTGGTCTACGAATCAGCTCAGTGAATGATGAGGCGGACCATCTGTTTAGACCTAAAAATTAAGTCTGCGCTGTGGCATTACGCAATGCAAGCATGACGCTTTGCATTGCGTAATGCAGCAGCGCAGAGTTCAGTTTTGGGTCCAAACGGATGTTCCGCCTTATCATTCTCTGAGCTAATTTCGTAGATCACAGAGATTGGCTTTTCGAGTGTTTTGCCGGTAAGTAGACGCACAGGCATTTTTTAGAGTGTACGCTTAGATTATCGGTGCTCTTTCTCCCCATATTTTGTGAGCGCCGCCACCTTGGTGGTTAGTACAAATCAAACGCAACTGCCGTCATGATTCAAAAGTGCGACATCCTTAGCATTAGTTTTGGTGTTAAGAAGCTCACGTAATATTGCTTCGCTTTGTCGCAAACTCTTTAAATATTCGTGGAGGACGGAAAAGTGTTTAAAGTGATTTCGGGTAAAGCTTCAGATAACTGACAAATATCATTTTAAGCACCAAGATTTGTATGAAGCGTAGCTTATTTAGTGGCTCTAGTTTAGATCGACCGCGCAGAAAGAGAACGAACTGCTTGACCTCGCGCCCTTGGCGTTGCTTTAGTGGCTTCATCAGCCCGCAGCGTTGACTGCGCTCCGAACTAAGGTAAGGCAAAGCAAATATTCACATCTTAGTGTTTTACAAGCCAAACCAATAAAAATCACTTAACGCGCCCCAATAAAAAAACATTGCGGGTTTATTTTGACTAACTGAAGGTATTTTGACGTGCAACCGAAATTTAAGATTGACCTCCGTCAGATTGCGGGTACCTCGGCCGATTGGCTCAGAGACACTGAGACGTTTTAATGTTTTCTGCTTTGTTTTAACATCATTGACACTTAAAAGCCACCGAGGTTGTTTCTGAAACAAAATTTAGTCGAACCATTCCGACAAGCATAGTTTGATTGCGAAAATAATTTTTGCAAGCGATAAAAACATTCAAATGTTTTCGCACACGAGGCGGAATCCCAAATGGCGGAATCCCTTTCATGGCGCCCATTTTATTTGGATGGCGTCAGGCATGTGTACCGATCACGGTGGAAGAAACGTCCACCGTGGTACCCAGTAACGTTGGTGGCACCGACGCACAAAAACGCGCGCAAAAGCAGCTGGGGCTCACCCGCAGCCTCGCGCTTGTTGTTCTTACATCTCTGGCTCGCTCACTGCAGGCATCCAGGCATCTGACACCCTGACATCTGGCGCTCTTTCTGTCTTTCGCAGGGTATTCCAAGCGGCACACAACGGAAAATGCATATCAAGCTATTCTTGAACACGTGTCAACAGCTGTATTTTATATTGAGAAACTGCAATTTGCCGTAACTGAATGGGAAACTTTCAGGCCTAATAACGTTCTTACCGAGTATTATATCAATATTGAAGTTCTGGAAATTGTAAGATGGAAGGATGCTTCATGATTTAATGTCTCGTAATTTTGATTAGTTGACGGGATTCCGTTTTTATAGCACCATAAACTATTACGATTTTAAACTTTATTATTTTATTTTGAAATATACATTATCTGTGCAGTTTGTTGCTTACTTTTTTAATTTATTATATCCAAGCAAATGTTCACTTAAAATATCGTGGACGATGGGACTTTATAACTCGAGAAATCATTTTTTAATATTAGAGACCATGGTTTATTGAAAGCTGAATAATTAGCTAACAACTAAAAATAATTGTAATATCGAGACATTAAAGTATCATTGGAAAACAGCTCTCGAATTCGATATTAACTTTATAATTGTAGGATACATAAAAAGAAAGTTATAAGATGTCGAAAAAGCATCAATATGTCATTCACTGTGGGGTTGCACTTTAGGTCCTGACGAAGCTGATGATACAAGCGCGAACTCCGGGCTTTAAGCGTCTCTGCCAAAAACGTGCGTTCGTACAGTGCAAGCACCGTTGAGGGTCACATGCTCGTGCTTGTAGCATTGGGTGCGTCCGGACCTATGGGCTTAAACTGCAAGGAAGATAGATTCGGTGTTGGAAGTTCATGTGACATACCAATGCCGCCTGTGCACTCTATGCATGCCAGAAGCGTTCCCCGAAGTCTTCGTGTTTATTATTTCCTCATCTTTTAACACGCGTGTGAGCCGTGAGACGGCGCAGCCTATGCTGGGAGCCTATGCGGAGCGCATGTTCGTCCCCTTCTCGCGTAGGGGTGGGGGTGATGTAAGAACGCCGAGCTCTGATTGGCTGAAAATGGAAGGATAGTGGGCAGACCTCGAGGCAGCTAGCATTGAGGTCTACCCTCTGTCGACACCGGAGCCCTCCGCAAGAAGCGGACGAACTTTCGCTCCAGATAGAAAGTTGATTGAGGAGAGGGTCCATTTCCAGCCATGGGGAATGTTTCGATTCAATCGGGGACGCCTCCTGCGGAGCCTGGTCGCAAGTACGCATGCACTGCTCTTTCGCGTGGCAAGGAGGAAAGTCGGAGGAAAGGCAGAGACGTTCGCAGACGATCAACATATTCGACAGATCTTTGCAGCTCGTATTTGCCAATGCGGCATGTTAACCACGTGACCTCAATCGAGCGGTTAGAAACTTCTGTAATACAGGCTCTCTAGGGCACGAGCAGACGATACGTCGAGCGCAAAGGCCCCGCGTTATACGCCTGAGTGCCTGCAGTACAGAGAGTTTCCAACTGCTCGATCGTGGTCACGTGATTTAGGGGTCGCGTTTGCAGTACGAGCTGCGAAGAGGTGACGAAAACGTTGATCGTCTGCAAACACCTCCGTCTTTCCTTCTGGTTTCCTCACCACGCGAAAACGCAGCGCATTCGTACTTTTGACCGATCGCCGCAAGAGGTGTCCCTCATTAAATTGCAAACGCTCTCCATGATTTAGATGGACCCTCTCCTTTATCTAAGCAATCTATACTGCCCCAAACGAAGGGAGCGCCTCACACTGAAACAACGGCGGCGGCGTGCAACTTCTTGGACGGCGGCCCCCATTCTGTTTTCCTCCGTCTGTCAGGCATATACTATACAGGTGGCATTGGATATACTCTGGTCACACTTAAGTTGAGACTACTGCCAAATCTGCAAGCGCGACTTACCCGTGCTCCTGGACGTAGCGTCCTCTATATTGACAAAGCCTTGCAGATGGCCATGAGACGTGGCCGCCGAAAGTGAGAGGTAGAGCGATAGAGAAATGTAGGGAACGTTAAGAGCGGACACTGGAGCCTTTTTCGCTGCCTAGGAGCTAAGGATGCTACTGGCGGTTGGGAGGCGCAACAGCGCCAATTAATCTAGAAATGTGCTATATATATGTATGTTTTATAATAAATATATTGAATGTATAGAGTAAACTTTTAAAGTTAATATTAGCCTTGAACGCTTTAAAAACGTTTGAATGGCTGTGGCTATGGCTTTGGAGCGTCGACACGGCGGAGGGAGGGATGGGAGGGCTTTTAGCGAGCGCACGAGCTCACGCGGCGTGAAGCAGGAACGGGCCATGCGTCACTGACGCAGCGCGTACCAGGGGCGCGTGCGTGGACATTCGATTGCTTGCGTGGGCCGCCATTAAGCTGACAAAAAGGTATCTGGTGTTTTCGGTCTCCCTGTGTTCGGCTGCTTCCCACGTTACGCGCGGCTAGCCCAGAGCTACGCGCAACATGGTGTCAGAAGTGGCATGTGACAGCAGCCGCCGTGTAACCCGAACGTCATACACAAACCGTGTCCGAGGCCGAAGCTATCTCCGCCACAACCTCGGCACTGCTTCATCAGCCCTTCGCTGCCATGGCACTAACGCCTCCTCCGAGCTTCGACTTCCCGAATCCCAGCACTTGGGAGCAGTGGGTGATTCAATTCGAAGATTTGTATTGACTTTGTTGTCTAGCTTTTGCCGCCGGAATGTTTGGGCACGGCAGCTACCGCTGCGTAGCCTGGTGCAGAAAGAATGGAAGGACGCGGAAGAAACAGGGAACAAATTTCTTTCGGATTCCACGGGACGACAGATAGGTAACATGTTTCCTGTGGCTTTATTTTTACAACATACTAGATGCACAGCGCATCTGTGAAGACGAACGGAAGAAAAGATATATCAAACTTCATTCCATAACTGCTAAAAGCTTGTTTACTATCAATATTAAACACAAAAAAACTCTCATTGCACCCTATGCACAGTGTGGTGGTTAGCCAAAGAAAGCAGACTTAATTGCGAATTTGTTGTCAAGTGGAGAAATGCATACAAATTTTTTCGAATAACTTAAGCAAGGTTTGAAGAAACGCTCGAGTATTTGTTTTACTTCTGTTGGAACAAAATGATTCATAAAGTATGTCCAAGTGTTCTGAGCATAGGCATTTTTTCGATGTGAAGACAAATTAACTTGTGCCCGTCGTTCACACATATCCAAAACTCAGTACTCCGCTGGTTTCTTATAGTGAAAATAACAGTGATGGGGCTACCGTTTTTCTTTTTGTGACATTGCACAAAACTTCAGCAATAAGTAAAAATAAATGTGTGTATTCATGGGATAACAGCAGCACCTCAAGCAATATTAATTCACTCATCAGCCTATGTAGCTATTATGAAGAAAACCTCCGAAATAAACCGGCTACTGAGTTGTACATGAAGTATCGCATTTGCAGTGACCACTTTTCAGCGCGAGACTTCATGAACCCTGCAAAAACGAGACTAACAAGAACAGCCGCGCCTTCTGTTCGCCCTGTGACAAACTTAGCACCTGATACATCTGAAGGAAATGCTTTAATTAGCTTATCCTGCATGCGAAATATATTACCAGTGTACTATTTTGTTTGCTGGTGCAAATAGTATGCGATTCTTACATTCTGCGGCCTCTTCTCTATCGTGCTCGCGACACACCTCGGCCGATCCATGATACCTGGCAAAAATGCTTCTTTGCTTTGAACCTTAGACACCAGTTTTCGGAGGCAGCAACCTGTGTGTAACCGGCATACTTTTGCAGGCCACATGGAGGCGACCACCCCTAGGATCACACCCTCCGCCTACTGCCCCGTGTCACCCTTTTTGGTTGCCCAAGGTCAAAGGCGCACCTGTTGGAAGAAACAACCTGTGTCTAACCGGCAAACGTTTGCAGGCCACATGGAGGCAAACACCTCTAGAAGCACACGCCTCCGCCTGTTGCCCGAGTAACCTTCTATGGTTTCCCAAGTGAGGAGGCATACGTGTTGGGAACAACAACCTGTGTCTTACCGGCAAACTTTTGCAGGCCACATGGAGGTGACCACCTTTAGGAGCACACCCTCCGCCTGCTGCCCCGCAGTCACCCTATATGGTTGCCCAAAGTGAAGAGGCACACGCTTGAATCTTCTAGTAAAAGGTCACCTAATGAAATACTGGTGAAAGAGATACGTCGTTGATATCTTGGTTTGCTTTACAGATACGTCCCTACCGGAGTCTATGCTGAAGGTAGTGGTCAAAAGAGCGCCCGAGTTAAAGTTTTCCTGAGAGATACCGAAAGATGGTCGCCTTCAATACCTCGATCTCAACTCAGACCTAGTCTAACCGGCAATTTTTTGCAGGCCACAGGGAGACTTTTGTACTGATGCTTTTTACAAGATTCCGAATTATCCCCAATTTTACATGCTTTGAGTGGCAGCTGCTGAAGGGAAAAGGAGGTTTTGCTAAGGCCTTCCTGTACTCCCAATAAAGACATGAACTAGTTCAGAGTTGAAGATCAAGGTTGTGGTAGGTTTGCCTTGCTGCATGCCCATCCGGGAGGAACAACA
>JAZHYW010010135.1:0-49646 GCA_037355805.1 Ixodes ricinus | reverse complement strand
ACTCATATGGAAATGCTGCAAAACCACCCGTCTTCGAAGATATTAGGGCGCCGTTTGGCACTGGGAGACCAGAGATGGCGCAAGTGAGTCGCGACGCACAACTTTGCCCACCAACCAGACGAGCATACGGCGCCGACAGCGGGCGTCATTATGCACGACAGGTGTTCAAATCAAAGCGCCGCCCGTTGATGCAGCGAGCGGTCGCAGAACCAGTGCTCTGTAGCGAGTAACAACAGCGAATTGCAAAGCAGACGATACCAGTACCCCGAAGAAAACAGTCGAAATAATCCGAGAAGCCATGCTCTCACCATTCTTTTACAATCGGTGTATAAATGCTGCATTCCGGTTATTTTGATGAGTAGCCGGATTAGCTATGCATTGGCAGCCGACATTGAAAAAGCTATAGCGTAGCTTTTGATTCAAAGCCATATTTCTGCTGTTTGACGCCGGGGGGATCGGTGGCCGAGTGGGCTAGCGCACACAAGCTAGGAGACACGCGGGCGAAGCTCGCGCTGCAGGGCATGAGGATTCTGCGGTTTGATCCCCACCCCTGCCCGTTTCGATCTGGATGAACATCGTACCGGCGTGCGGTCGTGTATCACTACCGCGTGGTGCACGTTCAAGACCCCAGGCTAGCGGTTGTACTGCACTGGCTAAATTGCTCATCTGCAGTGGAGACACCAAACGCCCGCGGGGAAGACTATAAACCCGGCTGCATAAACGCACACACAACAGTTATTTTTTTTACGTTGGCTGTCGGCGCTGCTATGCTCGAACGTTGGTGGCAGTTGGCGACGCTACGGCGCCGCGCCATCTCTTGTCTCTCGGAGCCAAACGGCACCCTAATGTTCTAAAAACGGGTGAACTTGGCTGCGTTTCGCATAGTAATGTGGGCCTTTTTCTTTGTTTTTCCACTCAGGTTAAGCTCGCTCATCTGCTCATTTCTCATAAAAAATGCACCGCCTGTTTACAACGCTGCTCAAACTGGTAGCGCACGTACGTTAAAAAACCGATTTTTGCGGTCGATTCTAAGAGCTGGCGCTATGTGGACGGCCTGTAGAATATGAGGGCAATGAGTGCGATTGATTACTCGCCGCGCAGAGCGAGGGAAAGCGCCGATGATCCACAACTTAATGATGGGGCTTTAAAAATGACAGTGATAGCGAAATAATGCGCAGACAAAAAAGTCAGGGATGCGGCAAATCACGGTGCAGTCGCACGAAACGCACCATGTTGAAGTGTCACATCACGCGGATTGAATTTTAGACCTACGCATACGTGTTGCCTCGTCAATCGTGCTCGACTTTCTTCATGAGGCGCGTAACGCCTCGACTCCCCGAATGCTTCCCAATGACCATTATATTCACAGAATACGAACAAAGTGCACATGCATGCGTTGCCCAGACTCCGCAACTCCTGTGGGGCTGATTCCGAAGCGGTTTCGACTGCACGATCGAGGTCCACGTCGGGTCGCATTCCAGCCATGGCTTGTCGATGCGACGCCAGTTGACGAAAGCGTCGATCCGTCTGCGAGATGCCTGCATACTCAGCAACCCCCCGCCCCCACCACCATTCTCGCCACGGGACAACCCAACATGCGCACGTGCGTCCCTACTGCGCAGCAGGCATCCTCCTTTAGCTTGCGAACATTCGGCTGGAGTTGTTCCCTCTCCAAATCTGGCCACTCTGCAACATCTGGACAGCCTTGATTCAAGAGAGCAGCAGAAACCGTGGGGATTGTTGGCGAATTTTATGGCGGACACCCGCGCTCAGATTTGTCGCTAGAGTGAATTCTTTGCGTAGTCACGTGGAAGGAAGCGAAGCGCGTGGAAAGAATACGTTTCAAGACGATCAAAGTCTTCGTTACCTCATCGAATCCGTAATTCCAATTCGACCTATTAGTCGCGTTACCTCGATTGAGCAGTTCGAAATACTCCTGAAATCTACGCACTCTACGAAAATCCGGACCAGACTTGCGGTCCTCATTACGAGCATATAAAATTACTTGCAATTGACTACTTTTTGCAGTGATTAAGTAGTAGACTCCATAACGTTTATTATGAGGCAATCACAGCAGTGATCTGATTACTTTTGGAAGTACTAAAATTACTTGTAATCATGACTGTATATTTTACCGAATTTTTCTAATGGCTCGCTTTGTTTTTACGTTTCTAATCAAAGTATTACTCGAAACAACTATCTGACAGGAGCGTGGTTTTGCCGAAATTGGTGGACCAAGAAGATAATTATTTCGTATTTGGGTGATTCTAAAATGACAGAATAATTTGTCGTCTTGAAAAATATTAACTAATCGCAAAAGAAGGTGCTACTTTTTCAAGTGATCGATACAATTACATTTCTTATCGTGTCATCAAGTTAATCTTAGTGAAAAAAATCAGTATAAACTGGATTATGAAAACAGAACAATAAAGTGGATTTCTTGTTAGAAACCTGAAATCAGTTTGCCGGCAATTGTCTTCAAACTCGATTCCAGGTTTTCAATAAGAAACCCAGTTAGATTTTCTGTTTCATAATCCAGTTTAAACAGTTCTCGTTTTCTGAAGGGAAATAATGAAATAGATGTTATAATCTATACTAATTGTAACTGACGGCCGTTCCGAACGACGGTTCCGGTTCAACGTGTACAAGGCCGCTCCCTAGAAGGTGACGCAAGCCAGCGGTGAAGTAAAGGAGGAGAACGGCCAAAAGTAAATCACTGCGTGCCATTCGAGTGGCAAGTTGCACTTTTCCGGCTATGTAGAGCGTGTCTCTCAAATAATTTACCGCATTTTCTCCGCCGCTCAAATATGGTACTCATCGTTCCTTGCTCAGCTTCTGCAACAAGCTAGTGCTGATATTTCGAACAAGATATCAAAGTTGAAGAAAGAATAAAGCAATTAAAACTAGGACAATACAACACATCTTTCAAGATGTGTTGTATTGTCCCAGTTTTAATTGTTTTAATTTTCTTCGTCCTTGACTTGCACCAACACGCTCTTCTTCCAAGCAAGATACAAAAGTCATTATTTACTCAAAAGGTATATGCTATTTTCTAAACAAAATTCATGTCAAACTGGCGGCGGACAACCATCCACAAATGCTTTGGGTTGAGATGGTGCAAGCTGACGAAGAAGGGGCACCATCTTGCCATTAAACTTTAAAAACAAAATCACTTTCAAATTTTGAATGAATTATTTATTAGTTCTTGAACGTTTTATATGTTGTTCAAACCGAAGCTCTATCTTTGGGCAGAAACTGAGGGTTCAGCAATGCGAATTTTGTCTTTCCGACTAAACAAAACAAAATAAAAAAACACACACACACACACAAAGAAACGTGTAAGCGGTGTACAGGGACAACCAGTACTTTCACACATATTTGCATTTCTTACCGGAAGTCATGAAGATAAGACCGGCCGTCATTCCTCCCAAAAGAAGCAAGAGGAGGAGAGCCACGAAAATGATTTTGTTGTTCCTTAAAGAAAATACCTAATATAAAAGAGCTACAATCATCTTTTTTTTTTTTTGCAGACGTTATAACAATGAAAAGAGGACGATTAATCACTTGCCTGTAGGGGTGAAACACGATAGCTACACATATAAAGCCCTGTTCGTTTCAAGCCCTCGCAAGCATATCTGCGTGGCGACAGGGTTTTTCGCGCTCCCGTCCCTGTGAGTCGCGCGGAAATTGGCTCCCGCGGAACAACGAATACGGCCGCTTTCGGCCGGGTTTCTTAGGCTATCTTTGACTCGTCATCGAATAGAAGCTAATCCTTTCCCCGCTGTCTCGAGGATGAAATGCCGTCAAGACCTTAATCCTTCACGGCGGGCTGTCCGAACGACCGTACCGCATGGAAAGTTTCGGCGATGCCCTGCGCAACGCCATGAAGAAAAACAGCATCGCAGGATTGTGCCCCTTTCAGTGCAGCCATGTTTGAATGGTCCCCTGTCACGACGCCGGAACCCTGGACACGTTGGCTGCGAATGCAGAGCTCAGGGTAAAGGGTGAGCCCTTACTCGTCATAGATCCCAGTGTCCAAGAACTAACCTTCAAAATACATTGGGTGGCAATCATGACACCAGACAAAGTGGTAGATAAGCCGTTTTATCCTGTCGGTTTGGTCAAGAAAGTCGAAGAAATTACGTGGAGACGCGAGGCTTGGGAACCTAGAGACAACAAGTAACATCACCATGGTCCTGCAAAATGGCGTTGGTTTGGATGCCTTTACTCACCAGAACGAGGGACGCACGTTCTACTTTCGGTGCCTAGGGCATCGACCCATGGGCCTTCGTTGTCGACAGGTGGGTCAGATGAGACGCCAGTGATCGGCGCCGTGGTGCAGAGTGCGCCGTGGTTTTGGACACGCCTCCCGGTACTGCCTGAGGACATACGCTGACATAGAACAGGGAAACCGCAAAACCCACCTCAACGAGGAAGAGTTGAACAATTCCGCGTGAAGGAGATCGCAAAAGTGTCCAGGGATGCCGCACCAGTCGGCACAAAGGCCCGAAAAGTCGACGAAGAAGCAAGCGCAAAGGAGTAACAGCAGACGGCAAGCACCAAACCAACAGGCGGGCAACCGGAGCATCCCTAAAGACGATGCAGAAACGGCCATCACGGACCCTAAGAATAAGTCTGAGTGGCACCAGGTGCTCACGAAGAGAAAAACAAATACACGCCCGAACCGCTCCGGGACTTCAGGAGAGCGCTTAGGCTAGCGGCCAAAAGACCAGGCAGCGAGGGACAAAGGGAGAAGCCTCGCCACCCTTCCCCTCTCAAGCAAGAAGAGAAAGAGAGGACATCCCAAAGCATTCCACGGGAGGCAGCGAATTATTTCCTCGGTGAGCCAACCCTCCCCTCCATCACAACAATCATTGGACAACAGATTATTACGATTTCAACTTTCAATACCGCTAGAGTTATGGGAAAGAAGCGTAGAGACTGGCTGCGTAAACTAATCACTCCTAGAATCTCTGGCGAGTCTGCCAGGACAGTCTCGCCAGAGAACGCCAAATATTTTGTGCGTTGCTTCGCAAATGATTTTTGGTGTTTTCACACAGTAACCATAAGTAGCGTGAGAGTACCGCGCAGCTCTGATTAAAAAAACGATATCTTACGAATTCATTCATTGCGACTTGAGCGGAGACTCAAGTCGCAATGGCTCAGCGTAGTGAAGTGTGCATTTGGAAACAATATAACATGTCACGTCTCTGTTTATTCTTCAAAACGAGTAAAAGGGAAATATTTCCTTTCCCACTTGAAGCATTTTTTAAACGCATCCGGCACAATAATACTCGGGGATACCTTAATTGCGTGTTAAACGGCAGCGACAGATGGCGTCATGCAGAGAAGGCCTACTCATGCGTTGGTGAGCTTAGAAGTGCCCTACGTTCAGGTGACCTTGTGAAAGTCCCTTCTGACACCCCCGACTTCGCAACGCGTTTTACTCCTGCACACCCGGTATCAGACGAGGCTTGACCGGATTTACGTTTCGAGCGAGTTGTGTAGAAAAGTGACCTTATACGACGAATGAACAGTATATTTTTCTGGCCACGGTTTTGTCTCTACCCTGGTATATTTCGGGTTCACGGGGAAGGGCGCAATGCAATCTGGAAGCCAAATGCAAGCGTTTTAAAAAACCGGTAATTTTCGCTGAATATCAATGTGAGGCTATTCGAAATCGACAATAAAGAAGAATTTGATACATTTAGAAAAGAAGAGTTCATATATATAGTTTAAATATTTTATAAGAGAAACGGCCACTGGCTGATGTAATCTCCAATGCGCTCAGCAGAAGGCCGAGAGCGCTGCGCTTGCAGATTCGATGGGTGCCCTTATTAGTGAAGAAGACTAAGACCCAAGAGGTTGTATAGATACCATCAAGGCTATTAGAAAGGAACTTCAGCAACTGCTAGAGCAAAAACATTGGGATGAACTGATACAAAACGGAGAACTTAAACTGGAGCACGAAAATCTACCGTCTAAGATATTTCTCTCGATTGAACGGGGAGATGGCAGAGAAGAACACCGTCAAGACTGTGATACACAACGACAAGTTTTGCAGGGGATAACCGGACGTGTACTACGCATTCCATAGCTAATGCAAGCACTCTTTAGCAAGACATCACCGCTGGCCGAGATACCTGCTGAATTCTGAACAGGATGCCAAAAGATAGAGGAGAGCAGCGATCCAACCAAAAAACCCATCACTGCTGCATAGATCAACACGACAATTAAAGACTTTCGCGTTCACACAGACTCTGGTCCGACAGAATCAGCAGCGAATTTTATAAAACATTCTCAAAGGAATTAAGTTACAATGTTTGTTCACTTTCTGAAGATATGAGAAAGCGGAAACTATTAGTGCCATCAATGTACGAAAGCCACATTGTCCTCATTCCTCAAGAAGATTAATGCATCAAAGACTCCCCAGCCTTTCGGACTTCCTGACCCATACGTCTGCCCAGCACGGAAAACACGATTGTCACGAAAACGATGAGCCGGCAGTTGGAGGCAGGACTGAGTTAGGTGGTTGGCAATCCCCACAGCTGCAGGTTTAGTTGCAGCTCCGTAGTTCGGAACACTACATTTGATGAGGATCGTCACTGAGGCAGCGGAGGCCGGGGGCTTTGCAGTGGCAATGCTTTAAATGGATCTCAGCGAGGCTTTTGATAGGGTGGATAGAAGCTTCCTCTTCGCACTGCTGCGGCACTGTGGTGTTCGTGAATATTTGTAGGACTGGCACGCAGTATGCTACAAAGATATGAGCAAGAAACTGGTCATCATCGGCACTGTCGGATCGTTCATCAATCTCCACCGCTGGGTGCGTGAAGGATGCCGGCTCTCCCTTATTCGTTTTGATCTCTAGTTGGAACCAGCTTGTCGCATGTCGTCACTGATACTTCAAAGTGACTCCATCAATGAACTGCGGCTTAGAGTAGCCACACCCTATTGAAAAACTATCTTAAGCTGGTCCCAGCTTCAAGCTGGAGTCTTGCCCCAGTCATGCCCAGCTGAGGCATGGTATCATGCTGGTTGATCTGGTCATACTGGTCATGCTGGTTGATCTGGTTACCACTGGTCATGCTGGTTGATCTGGTCCCAGCTTCAAGCTGGGTTATTGCCCCAGCATGCCCAGTTTGGCATGCTCGGTCATGGTGGTTAAACTGGATGCATACGTGGACTTCCCAACCTGTTTAACCTGTTTAGATCAATACACAAGATAAACAAGCCAAGCTCTTCAGAAAAGCCAACTCGGCATCCAATTTATTTTTTCGTACTTGCAGCCGCCACACATATGAGCTCAGATGCCATATATCCTCGGCACTGACCTGGTACTAACCGACGCACAGACAGTAGTCTGATGCAAAACCAACAATGTTAACACAACCAGATTGCTTATCTTTCAACATCGAAAAATACTAGACACGCCAAAAACAGGCAATAGCAAAAGAAAATACTACACGGACGAGGAAGCGAACCTGGGTCCCGCCGTGATGGGCGCGAAGCGGCAACTTGCGTGGTCGGCAGAGGCGAGGAAATCCGTGTGGCTTGGATGGCATTGGTATGCTCCTCGGCACCATCGTCATTCACGAGCCACACAAGTTCAGGAGCGTGACGACGCCCAGTCTGGACATCCGACATCTCCCGCACTGGAAGGACTGCCGTTCTGCTGTCTCTTCAAAACCCGCTTCGCTTGCACCGTCGTTCGAGTAGTCTCCGAACAACGCGCACAGAGCCGTCCCTTCGAAAATCACCTAAGATAGCCAAACCGTCTCGATTCTCGTGCACAACTCTCTTTCTCTTCTTTCCGCGCACAAGGTAGCTTGCAGCGCGCCTGACGCGCGCCGGTCATCTACCAAAAACGAGGGACAAAGAAAAGGACGTAACCTGTTCCAGCCTAAGCCGACCTTGGCACGCATCTAGCAATGCCAGTTCGGCTCATGTCCAGCCGAACCTTGGCTGCCTGCGCTCCAGCAAGACCAGCTTATGCCACCACGATTATTAGCTCGACCAGATTCACCAGCTTGTCTTCCATCATGACCAGCTTGTCTCCCAGATTGACCACATTGTGCGACATGAACCAGCTTGACCAGTTGGACCAGACTGGCTCCCAGCTACACCAGACTGAATCTAAAACCAGATTCTAGTTAGACCATGCTGGTTTTGCTTAAACCACTGACCAGCTTGAATTCTGGCTTGCCCAGCTTAAACCAACTGATTTCAGTTAAACAGTTTGACTACCACATTGACCAGATTGATTCAACTTAGTTACCAGCCTGGCGGTTGATTTCATGCTGGTTTTTCCAATAGGCATCAAGGTCCCTCATATTTTGACTGATGTGGTTCTCATGTGTTCCTACAAGAGGTGAAGTTGCATGGAGCATTAATCGTTCAGGCATTATGTGGTTTCATGGGTAGAACTGAATAGCAAGAAATCTAAAGGTTCATGGTTCGGCAATTGGATAACGCCGCCACCTTTCTTTTTGGAAATAAAATGGGCTTACAGCATCAACAACTATCTAGGGGTCAGCTATGCATTAGGGAAAGACAAGCTTCAGTTTAGAATGATCGTGTGGTTTTAATTAGAGGCTGCCTGATCCCTGGCAAGAAAGACATATTTCTATCTTCACGAAAAACTACCTGTGTGGAGAGTTTTTTTTTGCTGCAAATTTTTTGCCGCTTAGGTGATGCCTCTACCGGGTTCTATCGCCTATAGCGTACGCAGAAAATATATGTTTTTGTGTGAGTTCAAGGCTGTGGGTTATGTGGAGGGCAAACCTTCACTGGAGCGAAAAGTGGGGCTGTCTGGGCATGGTAAACGTCGTTCTTAAATTGGCAGTGCATCGTTCCTCTTTTTACAAGACCTGGGCAACCCACTCATCAGAGCTGTTTTTCGGAAATTAAGAAGCCGCCCTTTCAAAGTGACAGGTCACAGTAACCGCCCTTTCAGGGAATACCCTTGTGGGAGCCCTCTAGAAGGATATGGCGTCCAATGTTTTTACTGCGAAGAGCCTTTTCCTAGAGAAAACCTAAGCACAGTGAAACGAAAGAGGCTTTACTAGGGCAACACGGTACCGATTTTGCCCCTCCTTTTCCCAGCGTCACCTCAAGTGGACCATCTGAAAGTGACGTGCTGTGCCACGTCAAGAGACTTCCACCCCAAAAGTAAGGATTGATTTTTTCCGCTTTCAAACACGAGTGCTTCGCGTTAAAATGAACCAGGAGGCGAAGGGTGCCTTCGTCCCATGATCCGTCAACTATCACCTCTGCGGTCAACAGGAGACTCATGGCCACGCATTCACCGATAGCGTCAACGTCGCCCTTCTTGGACGAGGTGCCGACCTCATTTCGTGTAAGAATAAGTATGTAGGGGAAGGGCCTGATATTTCTCACCCACTGCAGGAAGGCGACAGGAGGGATGTACTGGGGTCATTGCTGTACTGGGACTGCACGCTCTGTGGCAAACCCGAGTGGACGGGGTGGGAATGTGTTATTCCCCAAACCTGTATGGATACATTTTGTGAACAAGTTGGAATGGTCCATCAGTGTTTTAAATTATGATAGCATGTGGAGTGACATAAGGGACTCAATAACCCGGAGACGCATGGCGGCCCGAAAACTCCAAGCACGCAAACAGACCCTTTCTAAAACTCGGCTTCTCAAGTGACTGCTTGAAATCTCGAATTGTGTTTTGTTTGCATGATTTTAACCACTGTTCCCGTTGCTGGAGTAAGAAGTTACCGAACAGCAAAGTCGCTGTTTTCTGTGGCTCTCAGATTTTCTCGCTAACAAGTTGATTCCTAAGAGTTTGCGATTCTGCAAAAAGGTCTAGGGGATGCTCGAGCCCCGAAAACACCCAGAAGGTCAACAACATGCAACGTGACGCAACCCTACCTCTCGACCAAGCAGAGCTCACCCTGGCAGAGCCAGCGAAGCAATACTTGAATGACAATGACAGCAATCCAAACCCCTGGATCACCGTGGTACCGCCACTTCAAAAACCGAAGCTACGACACCGTAGTCATCAAAATCACAGACGGCCTCAACCTCAAGGAAACATCACATCCGAAGATCGGACAAGTAATAACGCTTGCCGCCCAATTCACACCTGGTGAGAGGCTCGAGAACGTTTTCAAAGTACGAGAAGGCCCTAACCTGATAGCAGCCGTCACATACCACCATGGGCAAAAAGGAAACTACTTCGACTATCCTCCATTAACATCGACGGTGTTAACAGACCCACATCGACCTACCTCGCCATGGGCAGAGACCAGGTCAGAGGGGTTGTTCACGGCCTGGAAAATCTAGACGATGCCAGCTTTCAAGACAGTATCTAGAGTCAGGATCGCACTATAATACCAGCACACAGGATGGGAAGGAGCAACACTGTGCTCATCACCTTCCAGGTCTTCACATTCCAAGGTGTTTAACGGTAGACAGAATGGTCACCAAAATTTACCCCTACCGACCAAGAAGCATTCTTTGCCTATGCTGTCAGAAAATCTGGCAAAAAGCAGAAGTTTGCCCTAAGACAAAAACCAGCATCACTTGCCAACAGTGCAACCAGGAATTTCCCTGGGCTCTGAACTCACAGAGGAGCATCAATGCATCCCTTGCTGTCACAACTGTGGAGACGAACATTCACCTGCAGACCCTAAATGCCGGCCCGGCTCAATGCAGACATAGACCTGAATCACAGCATAGAGATGAGAAGACAGATGCAACTTACACAAAGGAAGAACCGGGGGACGAGCTTGCCCAAGAGCTCGCCCGCAAAAACCTCAATCCACGCGTCCCCATCCCATTGCCCCATTCTTACAACCCCTACATTCATAGGGCATCTATGCATAAACAGAGAAAGAGGACACTTAAAGAGCTCCGAGAAAACAGATCATTACTGAACAGCGCCTCTTATCAACTAAACAGAGAAGACTCAACGCAGACTACAAGCCTCATGACCAAACACCCTAGACACTACATCAGCGGCGCAAAAGGCACACCACAGTGCAGCACCTGCGAGTGTTACCCCGGCAATGCCGATTAGCTATGGGACTGCCCCAACGTAGCTGCCACCACTCAAGCAGCACTACGAACACTTCCAGCAAGACTTAAGTCCGGGAGCTGGGAGGTGTGAGCCAATCCCCCTGCTGGGACCGAACTAATCCTCTGGTTGCTCTTAGTTCACCACGTTAAAAACGTCCTGGGCGATGAGTGGTAAGGAAAATGATCCAGGGCGAACTTTTGGGTGCGAATAAATGTTTATTCTCTCTCTTCCCGTCGCTTTATTCATAACCTTTACTCGCTTTTGCGATAGTTCTGGGCTCCTTTTTATTCTTTTGTTTTCTTTGTACAATAGCTTTTCGTTCTGTAATAGGCCGTCTTCTGTGTATTGTGCACCTAATGTGTAAATAAATATTATGTTGAAAAAGTTTATGCGTGGCCTGGTCGGTCGCGTGTTTGGTTCGCAACTGGAGGGTAGTGGGTTCAAATCCCGCGTGCGCCTAAAATTATTCATGTGGCCTTGAACGCAAATTCAATCCCTGTATAAAGTAAAATCATTTGAGACATACGGTGACCTTTCATTCATCTTATTTCCACGCGTTGTCATGTTTTATGTGAGCGTTGTGGGTTGTTGAAAGTTCCCGCTCGAAGTCCTATGGCTGTGACGTCATGACCCAAGAGACCAATCAGGATTTTCGTGGCTTTTCTGGAACGGCATCGACATTTCTGCCACGCCTGCAATTCTCGCTCGACAAAGAGGCCGGCGCGACACGAGGTTCTTAAAATTTATCGCTGGAATATATATGTAGAGGCATCATTGCACGGGTTCTTACAGCAATCACACACGTACATTCTATGAAATATTTACGCAGATCAACCACAAAATGCGTAGAACAATAAAACGGTAAGATCTAAAATTTCTTGCACCACTTGCTAGATATCAAAATGGCTGCTGTTAAAAGTCTGCTTAAACGAAGCGGCACGTGGACTTTGATAGTGAATTAAAAGCGGCCATCTATTTGGTCAGTACTTATTCAAAGCAAGAGAAGAACATCTCGTACAACTCTTTGTTTTGGTAACGTGTGTAAGCTCAGGATCGAGTATGGGGGCTGTTTCAAGAATACCTTCTCTGGAAATATTGATAGTAAACAACTAAAAATTATTACATCGTACTTTTTGTTATATTATTTTTTCAACTTGAAATAGGTAGATTGCTGGGAGAAAATTCCACAAACATTTGCCAATCTAAGGCGGCAAACGAATCATACCACGAAATAGGCGAATACTGCTCACTGAACTAAAAAAACTCCTTGTCCAACGTCGAATCAAGGACAGTAACTATAATACGGCCATGCAGAGAATTAATTGGATTACTCAATTATGGTAGCTTGCCGAGATGATTAAACTCAAGAAAATATTTTTGGGGTAAAAGTGACTTCTTTTTTATTTTGTTTTAACATAGTCCTGTCTGTTAACACGACCCTGTTATTAGGAATGCACCGCTATACAGAAAAAATTTCCAAGTACGAACCGTGCCAATAATTGCATTTTTGTCTCTTTTTTGGACACCTCACCAAATGGACGCTCTTTGGGGGAGCGGAGACGTCCCTATTGCTGATACAGCACTGTACACCCTAACAGAGGCCACAGGTGGTTTCAGAGTTATTCGTATGCCCGGATCTTTCTCTTTTAGATTAGCAGATTAGCTAGAATCTGTAGAAACTCTCATGAAATGCTGCTAGATATGCAAGCCATAACAATTAAACACGCACTAAACATAAGGTGGCGTGCACTCTAAAAAAGTCGTCCGTGACCTTTATCTTCAAAGTCATGTAATGCATGAAATGCAATACGGAAAAAACTATCGTTTACATTTATATAACAAGGCATTGAAATTTCTGAAAGTAAAGATTCATGTTTAAATTGCCTGGATTGAACAATCCGTCAACTTCAACGAAGGAGCCATAGCACTTGATGGGGTTGATGAATCGGGCTTGCTGATGTGCCCCACATAAGAGTCACTTAATCCTGGGAAAATAGCACCACTTCCTTTCCTGCCTGCTTCCAGATATAAACGTGTACAAACAAACAGACTACCGAAACTCGGATGATGATTGAATGATCGGTCTTACTTGCCATGGCAATCGCTTTTTTGTTCATTCAAATCTCTGACGCTTAAAAAAGGCAGTTCTGGACTTGTCGCACCAACATCGATATGGAGCATCACCGTACTGAAAGTGTTCCTCGCCAAAATAAACGTATTGGGCTGCGTGCGTGCAAATCTCTTATCAATTATGGCTGTCTCCTCGTATCTTATTAAATAGTATTGTTGTTTCTGCATAGTTAAAGGGGTTATGACATGAATATTTTGCGAGGTAGATTCGAGGTCTACGTGCGTCATGTAGTGTCTCACAACAAGTTTCGTAAATTTTGGAGCTCTAGTAATTGCAAAAATCAATTTTTCTGATGTTGATCATTTGTAAGAAATGATCAGGCAACCCTGAAAGAATATGACGTAGCCAGCCTCTACCCCTGCCTCCAATAGTCACAACATGGAGTCCATGGGTCACGTGATAGTGACTCAGGCTCGCCACGCTCGGCAACTCTCTTCGCCTAGGCACTCTTGCGAGCACAGAGGCCGCCGCCCTGCCGCATAGCGTCTGGCACCTGATCCTGCCTGATCCTCTGCGCCTGATCCTCTCCGCCGCATTGCGAGAGCGGATCGAAACAAAACGAAGTGTCTATGTTACGTCCGACGTAACCCGGTTGTCCAATCTCCGCCTTCCCTAGGTTCACGGGGGAGAGAGAGGAGGGCGGGGGGGGGGGGAGGTTAGGTATACGCGTTTCCAGTGCTCCGTCCGGACGTAACGCTAGCCACAGCGAAAACAAAATGACCTTCGGGAATTTCTTCTGTAATCGCTCGCGTCACTGCTGAGATCGCTATCTAAGACGTGGGAACCGCCGAGTCAGAGAGTCCGACGAAGCGGGTGAAGCCGGAGTCTTATCGGCTATAATGCCAGGAAACGGACACGATGAAAGCTCGGAAGCTGATGCCAGAGCAGTGATTAAGAGAGCCTAGTTTGGGAGTGCTTGCAGCGAGTCAGCCCCAGCTCCGCCGGTTGGCCGCGGCGCTACCAGGGGCGCGCGTGCAGCAGAGGCAGGCTACGTCACGGATCTCCGAACAAGCAAGACCCACCCACTGGGGGGAGCCGAGGATCCACGATAAAACGACTGTATCTCTGAAACTAGCGGGCTCTTTACAAAACAAAATATCGCAAATGCATGGTAACACATAATGGGTTCTTCAGCCATGGTTATCTCATGTTTTATATATTCCGTGTCATAACCCCTTTAAGACAGAAAAGTATGTTTCAATGCCGCCAAACATCGGCGCCGCATGTATTGGCGTTACAAAGTTGTGCGCTTGTTTGGCCGGTGCGTGGATAACGATATCTTGGTATTCAAGAAACGTCTCCATAAATCTACACGCTGCCAGCCGATTTACATATGATCAACAATAATATTTAGGTCAAAGATAAACTTCTATGAACTAAACTGGTGACCACACGGTGAAGCTTGGTATGACTTTCACAGTATCCAGTAAGATTATTAACACCAAATAAAACACCGAAGGAGGAGGCGCAAGGGTAGGGAATGTAGAGGAGAAATAGCGGAGGCTGGGTGAAGAGGGGAGAGAAGGATAGAAAGTGAGGCGGAGTGACAAGGGGGAAGAAAGGGTAGGGCGTAGGGGGACAGAATGTTCTGGAGAGAGAAAGGTGGACAGGTGGCAGCGGGAGGGATTGAAGGAGGTGGGCAGAGAGAGCAATGAATATGTAGAGGGGAATGTAAGTAGGGAGAGGAGAGGAAGAAAAGGAAGATAGGTGAGAAAGGTGGATAAATAAATAAAAAAAGACAGAGGGGGTCAAGAGAAAGGCAAGGAGAGGGCGGAAGCAGAAGCATGTCTTCGGGAGGGTAAAACCGGGGAGGTGACAGGGAGAGGTAGGGAAGAAAAGGTGGCGGGAGGAGAGATGGGTTGATGAAGGGGATGTGGTGGGGGAGAGAAAGAGGACACAGGGAACGGTAGTTGAGTGGCGCGAGAAGGATAGTAAAAGAAAGGAAGGGAGAGGGGGACGTAGGAAAGGAAGAAGAGGGGGGGGGTTGTCATGTAAGTGTAGTGGTTTCAAGTGACGTTAATGATCACTTGACCTCACCTTCCTCGATATATTTAACTATAAAAATTGAAATTATTAAGAGTTTACATCACGTGAATTTTCCCAGTAAAATTTGCGGAGAAACCTAAAAAGGTCATGAACCGACTTGTTTTTATTTTGCTAAATCCTGCTTAGAATGGCTCCCTAACGTTAATAACTGAACAAACCTGCCTTCTTTTTTTTTTCTCTGGGCAATTGTAGTAGTTAAACGAAATTGAAAAATATGAGCGTCGTTCATCCCCGCAGCTGGGATCCACAACAAGCTGCCAGGCGGCCTGGTGCATGTCATGTCACTCCAACGTTAATCATAACCATGCGAAACGGTTGGAAAAAAAATACGGGCTTATCTCCTGGAAGTGGTAGAGTTCGGTATTCTAATCACCGCAGTGGTCGGACACGAGCCAATATCCGAGCGTCCGACGAGGCCTTGATTGTTACGAGACGGAGTCGAGTGCTTACGCAGTTCTCATGTCCAATACACGAGCCGCGCTCGATTGTCGTCAGGCGGGTGGCTTCAAACCCCAATTTCGTTATCTAGCTTTGCGAAGGCAAGACTGGTAGAAGTGTTTTTTTTATTCTTGCAATTTCACCACGACGAAGAACGTTTTGAATCAGTGGCAGTGGCAGTACGTGCAGTGGCAGTGGCCAATACGCCTCTGCGAAGTCAAACATTCCAACCCGATACCGTTTCATGACCCCCAATTAATTGGTGTATTCGCGATAAGAAGCTCAATAGCGGCACTTCAGTTTTCCTCACTCTGGGTAGTATGCGTGCTACCCACGCGGTTCTGATTTAGTCTTAATGCGAACGCACTAACTGTCCCATGGAGCGAACCGACGTCATAAGCTTTAAAGCCTCACCAAACGGCCCCTTCCCTTGTCCCAATACCGCCTGTAGCAGAAATCTGATGGATAGGCTGCGATTGGCTGGCGCGTGTTATCAAGGAACATGGCTCCCATTGGCTCTACGTGTGTCGTAGTTCCAAGGGACACCACGAAAAAAGCCCTCTTCATGGCGGCTCAGCGCACGCAGCGGCCCGGCAAAGTACGGCGGTGCGGGCCTGGCCGCTTGGACGCACAGCCCACCCGGGCAAACTCTTGAGACGGTGCACGGCCGAGCTCAGCGCGGCGCGGCACTTCACGAGAGCGCGTGCTCAGCCGTCGGCCGGCGAAACGCGGCCGTCCACGCCACTACGCCGCAGATGAAGTAAGGGAGCGGAAGAGCGACATTCATGCTTTCGCATTCACAACACATAAGAAGTCCTTAGGTGTCCTCGGAATTTTTGTAGTGCAGTGAATCATTGCATAACACATGCTTGCACCAGCAAAGAGAGTTGAAGTACCCTCACTCGGGGCTAAAAAATTCCGCAAGGCGGCGATACCTAAATTTCTTGTCGAGTATAGGTCCAGTAACGTCAAATTCGCTGGTCAGCTAGGAAACTGAATTGGTGCATTGGTCACGTGGCCCCGTCTGTTGCCCTAAATTTAGCACAAAATGTTCTGCCGGACGGAAGAGGGGATAAAAATTATAGTATTTAGAGAGGCGGGATTACGTTAAAAAGCATTTAAAAAAGAGACAAGTGAGTCGGCTTTTTTGCAGAACGGGAGAGAAACATATCACGGTCAATGATATAACAATCCTAGCGACTGTCGGAGCTTTTTATGTAAGGATTATAAGTAAAGCTGGGTGTCGATCAAAAATTCTACCCCATCAATCACCACCAGTTGATCAAATTATTAATATAATATTCGTTTTCTTTCCCTCTCTACTGTTTAAAACATGTGAAACGTTTTTGTTTTGTTTTTTGTTTCTGCTGAATATGTAAAAAAGAACGGCGGAGTACGATTTCGGGATTTCATTCAAGCTTGATGTCACTACAGTCAAATGGCACCCACACTCACAAATTATTAACTCAGTGAAGAAGAAAACATTGTCGTTCAATATCTGGCAATATCTTACTCCTTTGATTGTATAGAATAGTCACTGCTGCGGTAAACAGACACTCGCGCGGTCTTGATGTGGCTGAGACACGTATAGCATTCTCCACTTGTTTCGAGTTTCCTCTCGCCTCCACAGTGCATTTTAAGCCAACATTTATGCTAAAGTTTACCTTCATACAAGTGTATTCGTCCACGTTTGGGAGGTAAAAACGTAAAACTTTTACGTCTTTGTTTTTTGGTGGGAGGGTATTTTAAATTTAACTGATCAACCACTTAGAAATACTGGCGCGATCAAAGCATTTTTCAAATAATTTGTAGGTTAATAAATAAAATGTCCAGCCCTAATTATAATATTCTTGGTCTCTCCTTTGCGCAATTAATCTGCAACTATGAACATCACCACAACTCTACAAATCTCCCCCTGCAGCAAGGCACCCTGCGTCACATTTCCTTGAACAGAACACCACGTACTATCTCTACCTTTCCACCCATTCCTCTCACTTGACCTGAGACCCAACGTGTGAGCACAACGTTCTCCTTTGCACCTCCCTCGACCCGATGCTTCACACTGACCAAAAGTGAAACAAATTACAAGGCTGCAAATTGATGGTCGAGGCAAATTTGTAGAAACCAGAGGGGTGATTATCTTTGAATGCAGTAGTATTTATCGATGCTCACCGTCACATTTAGTGGAAAAACTGAATTGCTGCATAGGACGTGACGTCACATTTTACGCTAAGTTTAGAGGGGAAACTCTCCGCTAAATTAGGTGTCGTCCTCAAGGACGACACTCGATCCTTGTCGTCTTCTATAGGACGACGTCGCTAAAGGACGACGTCATAGGCGACATCTAGGATGACCTCTAAGACGACCATACGAGCGACCTAAAAATACATTTTGCACTACATGTAGGATGACCCCAAGTTCAACGTTTTATAGGACGTCGTACTTTAGGTCTTCCTAGAGGACGACGTCAAGGACGACGTCTAGGACAACCCATAGGCCGGCCTCTAGTGTGATCTCCAAGATAACTTCTAGGGCGATATCTAGGAGAACCGCAAGGACGACCTATAGGATGACCTCAAGGGCGACGTCGAAGACCACTTTCAGGACAACCTGGAGGACAACCTCAAGGAGAACATCAAGGACTTCTAGAATGACGTCGAGGAGAAAGTCTAGGTCGTCAGGCCCCTCGAAGAGGGTGCGACTGTAAAGGAATGCGTAGTGCCGCTTCGCCCACGCGCGGCGCAATGGGGTGAAAGCACAGTGAGCTGAAATGGTTTACTCTGCATAGCTACAGCGCATTAGGAGGCCACAATATAGAAGTCTGCAAGCAAGGCATCTGGCCGCCGCCATATCTCTGCTCGCGCGGGTAAGTGCGTAGCATTACAAGCTTCCAATATCTGCGTTCGCGCTCACGCTGCACATGCGTGCACGCATGCGACAACAGTGAGGCGCCATGCTTGCAACAGACAGATCTCACTAAGCGTTCGTCGTGACACTGCCGTAGCTTTAGTTCACGGGAGGGAAGCGGCCGTGCTGGTGAGGGCTCGTGCCGTCTCGTGCTCCACAGGCGCAGAGCTCCTGCGAGGTTATTGCAAGTGCAGACAGACTAGAGGTCCATCGATGCATTGTGGCAGCGTTTGTGTAGTCAAAATGACTTGTGATAGCGGTCTATTTTCTATACATAGCTTGAAAACTCTTGAGTAGTTGCTTAATAATGCTATCGCATTAAAACAAGCACGTCTTCACAGAATCAACGGCCGGCACAACCTCGCGCATCATCCTCCCATATCGCTACCAAGCAGCCACACTCTTAGAAAAAAGGGTATGGATAGTTCTCCCTAAAAGGAGAAACGGTATTGTAACCTATGTTCCTACATAAAGGGAGAAACCTTCGTCCCTGGAGCAGGGGAGCAAATAGTTCCTCCATCGCCTGCATCTTATTATGGCGGCCCCGAATCGAGCAAATCGAGCTCAATAAGGCTTAACGAGGACGCTACGTATCTTGTACGGGACGAAAGGAGCAGCAAATAAAAGCGTAACACGAGCTTTCCGCGAACTGTGTTTATTTCCGAAGCAAGGTTCCCCCGCAGGTACAGAAACTGAAGTATCGAAAGCAGTTACTCAGTCTTCTCGTCGTCAGCACTGCGATGTTAAACGGGGACAACCGATACCCAGTTACTTCGCGCACTTCACGTCTTACCTTTGCTGTTCCTGGAGTCATAATTATTTCGCCAACCGCACACCAAATGGAATGGAAAACCAAACCGGGAAACCAAAAGCCGCTCTCAAAAGAACAAACTCGAAGCCGCTGTTTACCGCGTAGCGTGAAAGAAGGTTAAATCGTTAGCAACCTGATGGCAGGTTCAAGCAGAGTAGTTGCAAGTAGCTAAGCTAGGTGGCGCTAGGTACCCCAAAATTCATGATCTACAAAACAATTGTTTTTTTCATTTCCTCAGGCTATTTTTGCGCTTTCGGATCCTCTACTACACACACGTACACACATTACGCATACCACAAGCATCACGTGAACATATATTAAGGATATACACACACATTGCACATACAAATGTCAATGTAACGGCACACTAACCCGAACACTACGACTGACCCCTGCGTTTCCATCTTTTATACTGGTCGTTTTGAACGCACGGAACTTTTCGGTGACTCCTAAATAACAAAAAATATTCCCAGCATGTTGATTTTTTCCCAGCAATGTCATACCCCTGAGATTATTTTGAATGGCTCAGGGGATGAATCTCTTATTAAAAAGTAAACGCTCGATCATGCCGTAATCATTTGAAAGCCAATAAATCAAGCCGCTCCAATGCGGCTCGAAGCCATGAGTTTGTTTCCCCGCACGGCACGTCGTAGCCTGTATTTCTACTGTAGTGTCTGTTTTTCTATTTGGGCTGTTTGCGCACGGCTTCAATTGCCGCCTTGAATTAATCTTTGTAAGCGGATATTCACTCAGCTAGTGATGCTTCACGGGCAGAGAAATCGCTTTTCGATCAACTTCAATGCAGTGAAAGCCGCGACTTGCGGCAGGTGTTAAGTGTACGGAGCCACGCCGTGGCCAGCTCGAAAACTTCTAGCGCTCATCCAAGCGCGCCACTTGGAGGGCAGTTTCTCCAGGAACCGTAGTATATTTAACCAGCAAAATGAAGGGTACCTTTTTCCTTTTTTTAGATTTTACCTACTATTCCTTTTTAATGCTGAAATTCCACACTGTAAATATACGTGCTTTCCGTCATAATATCGTACTTTTCAGTCCTTTCTACAGAGAGCAATAGCTCTCGGGGAGGAGACAACCGACAGTCACATTGGCCACACTACGATAGGAGCTTACTGTTCAGACCAGCGTTCCAACATGACAATCCGCACGTCGACCGATTGCACCTAATCCCTCAAGTGGTCTTAAACTCTTTAATGTAAAGCGGAATGTCAACCTGCGACACCCCGCCCCCTCCGATCACGGCCCGACCAGCCGCATCAATGCCCGACAGTTTACGTCATCTCATCTTGTTGTTACACCACTGATACGCGAACACACGGTCACATTGGCGATAATTCCTGTCTTCTGTTCACAACGCACAACACTGCCATCACGATGTTGCTGCTATGTTGCTGACACGCAGAAATACAAAGCCACGTTGATTGCCGGTTGGCAGTCGGCATCGGAAAACAGAACCGAACTCAGCACGGAAGGCACCTAGGCAGCCGGCAGCAAGAACCTGCCGGTCTTGGACGCAGTTCCTGCGATTTCCATAACGTCGAAAACGTCGACAGAGATCCGCGTGGTTCCGCTACTGTAGATCTGCGTACGTCCCGCAATCCAGAGACGGCCATCTTACCCAGTGTGCGTAGCGCTGCTGGCACTGCTCCGGAACTTCGCTGTTTCTAGCGGCTTCGGTTTGCTCGTTTGATAAATTTAGTGATAAAAACATCGATGCAACCGAAATGTTCTGCACGTTTGGACTAGAAGACGGAATTACAGGCGGCCTTCGCTGCCGCTGAAGCTCAATCAACTCAACAACATACAACGTGCGCGACGTGCTCGAAAAACGAAACCGAAAGAAGATGAGTCGGGAGGGCGAAAGCTTTCTCCCGTCTACCTGGAGAAGGAGGAAAACGTCTCGTTCCTCCCTTCTTCTCGTGTCCGCTTGGGGGCGCGTCAGTAGAAGGGAGGAAGACGCGCCGTTGATAACTTTTTCCTCCATTTTTTCTTAGAGTGCATGTCAACTTTATAAAGTAAATTTATTCGTGACAAAACAAAATATATATTCAATTGCCGACCAAAGTCGCGACAACACAAATGATGGTCCGGTCACTCGAAAATACACATCATAAGCAAATTCCCACGAAACCATCTGAAAATACTCTTCCAATTCCTCCGTTGACCCCATTCTCGAAGGACCGAAGTTAACTATGCGAGCCCCGAACAACTGTGCTTTAATGACACATACACAACCTCTTACACAAAGAGAAATCAACCCTGCCTTCTTTATACGATTAACAGCAATTTCACGCGTTTTTAATTTGGACAAAGACAAAGTACACACTGAGGCCGCACAGACCTATGACGATTACGCACGCAGATAAAAGTCACCGAAAGTCACCGCGTCCCCGTGTACGTTGCCTCTCTCCAATCCAAAGGCACACAGAACAGCTCTTCCTCACATAAAGAGGGCAATCACAAATTTCTACACTCTCATAATGCAATTAAACGATAACATATGCTATGTGCACGGGGACGATGTGCATGACGTTTGGCAATGCGGTGTCTGGAAGGTGTCTCAGATGCTGTGTTTTGCTTTTCTATCACCAACAGTGGCGTACCAGCTCGGTTTTAGGGAGGGGGTGAACCGGAACCCCCCCCCTCCCCTGGGCAGGTTGCGGTGCCCTTGGTATCCCTTGGGCGCTGCAGCCAGTGTTTGCACTGCCCAGTGGCGGCTGTTTCAGGGGGGGGGGGTCAAATACATGACTTGCCCTCTCCCACTTTGAAAACTGGGGGGGGGGGACAAGCGCCCCCCCTTGCCCCCTCCCTCTCCCGGTTGGTACGCCCATGATCACCAATACATCGAACGTGGTCCCGTAGTGGTCACTAATTGCGCCACGAAATTCCGACTGTCATGTTGTCGGGTCTGGCGATCCTTGCGGTTTATCTCAGAAGTTCTGGCAAAACGCACGAGCAAACGCGGGTGTCGCGGTCGTCACGCCATCCCAACTCCCGACTGCCGAAGCTTCCGTGGAATGTGAAGCCGTAGAGCGACCTGCTGCAGAATACGCGTCTGCCACATCCTCAACCTTGGCTGTGACATCGCCAGGATAGTAAAGCATGACATTCTACGCGTGAGTAGGCGGAAACCGAGGCTCAACTATCTTGGGCACTGTGCAGACACACCAGTCAGGCGCGTTCCTGGCACCATCGATTCAATTACGCATTGTCCTTCGCAGATCGTATTTTTACCATGTAATCAGTTTATGCGCATTGTCACTCACTTGTTGCGTGACGATGCGCATAA
Source organism: Ixodes ricinus (assembly GCA_037355805.1). NCBI lineage: Eukaryota > Metazoa > Arthropoda > Arachnida > Ixodida > Ixodidae > Ixodes > Ixodes ricinus. The sequence continues at coordinate 26,962 of JAZHYW010010135.1, read as the reverse complement.
AAGCAAAAGAATGCTCCTTTAGCCTGTAGACTGCGAGAGGAGTTGCTTATATAATTCATCTCCTAGCCACTTTCATCTGTTTCACAATAACAGTATTAATGCTACACCGTGAATACCTACAGTTTATTCTTACCTCGTATCTAAAAACAAGAAACAACATAGTTAAGATCACAAGTTTTTGTGCCTGAATATTGGTAGTACTTTTTACTCAACATAATAAAATATGTTTTACCTTGTCCTTCGTCCGGAGGAGGATCGATAAAATGCATAAAATCTCCAAGGTCAGAGTCTGCAGTAAGCAAAAATTCGGAAATAATTGACATTTAGGACAACACCCTACATAAGTACAAATAGCTGCGCGTTTTTTTTTTCAAAATTGAATCCGAACTGGAAAGCATTGAGCACATTTCTTATAAGGCACTAAAAAAACTGGCATCAAGACTGAAGCTAGCATTTGCCTGCGGAAAACTCAAAATTGAAGCGTATAAGTCAATGATATGAACAACAATCGAATATGAAGCCCAACTTGAGAACCATGCAAGCATGAACAAATTAAAAAATAACACGCCTAAAAAATTATGGGCCATTGTTTTCTTATCGCGATCACTCCACATGCTCAATTTCTCTGCTGAACTTCCATGCGAACCTTCTGCCCATATGTACGAAGATAAAGCTCATTCGAATTAATTATTGCTTTAATTACTACAAGGCGACTACTTCATTCAAATGGATAAATTTGTTACCCATATGCAAACTTCATTAAGACATATACAACTAAAATTAGACAATTAGCTTTGTCTTACTGCTTTAAAACAGACTTTAAGAATGCGTTGTTAGATGTGGCCATTAATAGAACTGGCTAACCGCGGACGCTAAAACAGTCAACATAAGCACATTTTTAGTTGTAACGTTTTTAATTAATTAGCATGCTTGTACTTTTAGAACGTTGACCAACCTGCTTTTGAATAACTGTTGGAAGTGCGTTACAAACAAATATAAAAATAAAAAGCAAACAATATAAAAAACTAAAACGTGGTCGTGGGTTTGTGGTGCTACACTGCAGACTACGCCGAAATGGGATAGCATGACTTGTCTTCTATAAATGCAATACCAAGCTGATTAAATTGTGACGAAAACTATAATGAACACCATTGCTTGTTGGGTATTGCTTTTATATTAAGGGGCATGCTGCGCTAATACGGTTATACAGAACAAACCCGTAAACTATAATGTTACAGAAGTAGGTATGGTAGACAGAAATTAAAGGGACCATGAAACGATTCTGAAATCGAATTTCATCCACCGGACGCCGTAAAAGGTGTGAAAAGAAACACAAAAACACAAAATAGAGAGCCAAGAAAATGATTTGCTATAGAACTTTTAAAAGAAAACTGGACCCTTTTGCGCCTTCTTTCCTTCGAAAGCTCTCTGACTTTTCACTGCTATGCATCCGCGGAACTGCAGCACGTCAGCCGAATCCACGTCGCCTATTAGGTAAGCGCCTACCTCACCAGCACCGCGATATTAAACAATAAATAGCCGGCAAATGTTTCCTAAAAGTTTTGTTAAATAATAGTCAGATCCACATTTTGTAGCATAATTAGAGATGTGTGGCGAAAATTGCCAAATTTGATAATGCTGAGAGCCAAGCGCCATCTATCGTGTGGTAAACGAAGCTGAGAGCCAGCTCCGGAGGAACTCCATGGGACGAGTATGTTGCGAATAACCGACGAATTTTGCCCGGCGGCTTTTGCTCTGCGCGTGGAATCAGCACAGTGCCTGCTACGTCGCGCGCAAAGCGAGCATGCCGTCGGGCGGCGTTCGCCAGTTATTCGTCACATAATTCGTTCCATGGAGTTCAGCCCTTACGCACTTTTTACGATCAAATCAGCATGGCCGACAGCGTCGCTTGGTCGCGATGACCAACGAACGTTTATTTTTCTACGTGTTCTTCTCGCGCGTCCCGACTTCAAGCAGCAAGAAAAAGTACTTGAAACAGACCACGACGAACAAGAACGCTGGATCCACGAGCACCCGAGAAAAGCTACGACGGTCACGAATCCACCGACTCCGACCAAGCGAGCTGCGCAGAATATAGTCCTAGCAGGCACTCCGACTCGGCGCAGCGTTGATTCGACAGTACTTGGCCAAGACAGTCTGCCCACGACCGGCTGCCGTGCTGAATGGAATATGCCCGCGCGACCCTTGTGGACCCTTCCCGTATTATAGTTTCATCGCTGACCTAAATTTTAGATTAACAGGTGAGGTCAATCTCTTCCCCTTGTCAACTCCTTGTTTTCCGAGGCAGTGTTGACGAACACTGCCGTCGAAAGGGACTCTCGTCGATCCTATCTTCTTGTTTTGTGTGATATAGAGCTCGAATAAACGCCGTATGGATTACCTTCGTAACACGGTATGTACACTTTGTTATTAGTATGCCATTTTTATTCTGACACGACTGCACGTCACTGTCGAGCTAAAAAGGTTCGTGGGAGCTGCGTGCAATGCCGGTCCAACCTTCCTTTGCCGAGTGCCGCGTCAGTATCGAGTTGGAATCGTAAAAGATCGGTCCCAAAGCGCTCACCAGCAGCGCGAATACAGCACTTCCATCAAACCCGCGCGCCCGCTCAGAGTGTGAACAGGCATTTACGTGGCTCTTGCTGACACTGTCGCAGTTCAACCGTATCATTTTTAACGTCGGCTCGCTCCTGCATTTCCGAGGCCGTGAAAAACGCCGCGGCGATTTGTTTCCATCTACGTCGCTTTGCAAACGACTGACACGGGCCGCCTTTTACCAACAATGACAGTTGGGTTGACTTCTGGAGTCTTCACCGGAAGACTCGCCGCACTTCCCAACAGGCATGCCGGTGTATGGGACTAGTCCCATGCTGTCGCTGTAGCGCAACATATCTCATTGAATTTCGCACAGCTGCGATGTGTCCATGGCTATCGCGGCAATGAGAGGCGTCGATTCAGAAAATACGTCGGTGACATCAGCGCAGAAAAACCTACCGGCGCACCCCCAACTCGTCGCCGCTAACGCTCCCACTCTCCTACTGCCGAGAGAACTTCCGGTTCCTGTCCGAGCGTACGTCACGACCGTCAAAATTACGCCGCAACTTGTTTTGCGGTCTGTTGAGAGAAAGAAAAAGTCGATATTTCATTATTTTTTTGTGTAGAAATTAATGAACCGAGACGAAAACGGATGCCTGTTCGGCATTCAGTGAAGGTTGAAGGTTTAATGTAAACGTTATCTGGCAAAAGTAAAAAGGACATTTCATGGTCCCACGTTTAACACAACGTAAATGTTAAAGCGCCGTAAAAATTGTTTTTCTTTATTTAGTATATTTGAGTTTTGAAAAACGAAGGTTTGCCCTGTAATTCTGAAAGTTAAAGATTGTATAACTAATGTCATCCCTGCAAATTGTAGACACCGGTGTTTTAGAAAACGAAGAAATGCCGGAGTTTTAGAAGACGATTATGTACCTGAGAACGCTTTGAAATAACAGGTATAGCAAAAAATCGAGAAACAATCGTTGCTACGCTCTGTATCCATGAACCTTTTCTGGAAACTACTCTGCGCCCTCAAGTGGCGCGTGTAAGGCATTACGGGAAGAGTAAGGGCCGCTGCTGCGTAGTCAGCCGCTACCGCTGTAGCGCGTGCGAGATTCACGCTGCCTCCGTTGGTGTTCGGTCCCAGAGCATGGCAGACGACAATATTTGTAGCGCCCTTTGCTTTTCGCGTTGCACACATGAGGTGAGAAACCTTCAAGCACAGCACATTTGTCAACTGTCCTTTTTCTAGGTGAGACAGTGCCCTGAATAAGCTACCGTTTTTTTTTGTGTTCTTTTTTATCGGCTATTGCGTTTAAGTTACGGTTTAAAAAAGCAAGTTTCACTCACGCATCCAACGTGTTTTGTTTTGTCGCTACGAGAAATAATAAATTTATATTACGTTCACCATAAACATGAGACCAGAAACTCCGCCTTCACCGCGAGATCGCTGGCTTTCGCAGTGCTTTGATTGTGCATGCCTGCGCGTTCACACTTGCGTTAAAGGGACCATGAAATGACCTTTTTCCTTTTGCCAGATAACTTTTACATTAAACCTTCAACGTTCACTGAATGCCGAACAGGCATCCGTTTTCGTCTCGGTTCATTAACTTCTACACAAAAAAATAATGAAATATCGACTTTTTCTTTCTCTCCAACTGACCGCAAAACAAGTTGCGGCGTAATTTTGACGGTCGTGACGTACGCTGGGACAGGAACCGGAAGTTCTCTCGGCAGTAGGAGAATGGGAGCGTTAGCGGAAGCGAGTTGGGGGTGCGCCGGTAGGTTTTACTGCGCTGATGTCACCGACGTATTTTCTGAATCGGCGCCTCTCATCGCCGCGATAGCCATGGACACATCGCAGCTGAGCGAAATTCAATGAGATATGTTGCGCTACAGCGACAGCATGGGACTAGTCTCATACGCCGGTATGCCTGTTGGGAAGTGCGGCGAGTCTTCCGGTGAAGACTCCAGAAGTCAACCCAACTGTCATTGTTGGTAAAAGGCGGCCCGTGTCAGTCGTTTGCAAAGCGACGTAGATGGAAACAAATCGCCGCGGCGTTTTTCGCGGCCTCGGAGATGCAGGAGCGAGCCGACGTTAAAAAAGATATGTTTGAGCTACGACAGTGTCAGCAGGAGCCACGTAAATACCTGTTCACACTCGGAGCGGACGCGCGCGTTTGATGGAAGTGCTGTATTCGCGCTGTTGGTGAGCGCTTCGGGACCGATCTTTTACGATTGCAACTCGATACTGACGTGGCACTCGGCAAAGGAAGGTTGGCCCGGCATTGCACGTAGCTCCCACGAACTTTTATAGCTCGACAGTGACGTGCAGTCGTGTCAGAATAAAAATGGCATACTAATAACAAAGTGTACATACCGTGTTACGAAGGTAATCCATACGGCGTTTATTCGAGCTCTATATCACACAAAACAAGTAGATAGAATCGACGAGACGACAGTGTTCGTCAACACTGCCTCGGAAAACAAGGAGATGACAAGGGAAGAGATTGACCTCACCTGTTAATCTAAAATTGAGGTCAGCGATCAAACTATAATACGGGAAGGGTCCACAAGGGTCGCGCGGGCATATTCCATTCAGCACGCCAGCCGGTCGTGGGCACTGTCTTGGTCAAGTACCGTCGAAGCAACGCTGCGCCTGCTAGGCCTATATTCTGCGCAGCTCGCTTGGTCGGAGTAGGTGGATTCGTGACCGTCGTAGCTTTTCTCGGGTGTTTGTGGATCCAGCGTTCTTGTTCGTCGTGGTCTGTTTCAAGTACTTTTTTCTTGCTGCTTGAAGTCGGGACGCGCGAGAAGAACACGTAAAAAAATAAACGTTCGTTGGTCGTCGTGACCACGGTGACCAAGCGACGCTGTCGGCCATGCTGATTTGATCGTAAACAGAAGGACAGCTCCGGAGCTGGCTCTCAGCTTCGTTTACCACACGATAGATGGCGCTTGGCTCTCAGCATTATCAAATTTGGCAATTTTCGCCACACATCTCTAATTATGCTACAAAATGTGGATCTGAATATTATTTAACAAAACTTTTAGGAAACATTTGCCGGCTATTTATTGTTTATGATCGCGGTGCTGGTGAGGTAGGCGCTTACCCAATAGGCGACGTGGATTCGGCTGACGTGCTGCAGTTCCGCGGATGCATAGCAGTGAAAAGGCAGAGAGCTTTCGAAGGAAAGAAGGCGCAAAAGAGTCCAGTTTTCTTTTAAAAGTTCTATAGCAAAGAATTTTTTTGGCTTCCTATTTTTGTGTTTTTGTGTTTCTTTTCACACCTTTTACGACGTCCGGTGGATGAAATTCGATTTCAGAATTGTTTCATGGTTTCTTTAACAAGGACAGAAAGCTCAGCCTGAAGGCGGAACTACTATACTTTATCTCACCTTAGCATGGATAATTGTTGGCCACGCATGATAAAAACGCCAGTTATACCTCGTCTCACCTTAGCATTCAGGATTGTGAGCCGTGCATGCTGAAAGCGCGAACTATTCGCTTTGGCTGAAGCCTCGGTGGCTGCACGAGCGCTCGTGCCGTGATTGCTCCTGTCGAGGCTGTCAAGAACAGCCGATCACGCTTCCACGGCCTTCGCAGTTAATCCATGCTAAGGTGAGACGAAGCGTAGACGTTTTACACACGCGCAAGATTACAGCCGCCTTTGCCGACCTTCTCTTGTCTTGCCGAGATACCGAGCCACTGAAATGGGCGTTGACGAGCCTCCACAAAGGCCAATGCTGAGTAGAAGGACGCAATAAAACCTAAAATGGCAATGACCTGGCCTGTAATGGCAATCAAAAAGTGAAGTAAACGGAATAAGAGGAAACAAAAACTGAAGTTTCATTATGGCGCCACCCATAAAGAAATACATTAAGGCGTCTATAGACTCAGCCAACTGTGGAACTCCCGCGCGGAGTGTCCCCCCTGCGCGGGAGTTCAAGATGACGACGGTCCCTACGATATTGCTTCGCAGGTCCACACCACACGGCATTACGCACGCCCTATTCCGCTATAGTTCCTCCAACGGCCGATACCAAAGCAGTGGCGCTTCGAACGACGGAAGACAAACCGCGGTGAGTGAGTGAGGGGTGTAATGCCTTTGTAAGCAGCGACTATGAGCAGTTCCGTAACTGAGTTAATTTAATAACGTTGGTCTCAGCTTAAAGTGGCACGAACACGAAATGACGTGCGCGCGAGCTCTCTGCCCCTTCCTTCAAAGTCGGCAAGCAAGAAGGGCAATGCGTATCGCGCTCATGTCATCCATGGTTCATGCACCGTCAGGGGTGCTGTAGTTGCGCGCCTTGGTGCTTGGTGGCGTCAACGCGTGACAATCTCGCTTAGTATTAATGTCCCAGGGCGAGAACTCGAGGTCACGGTTGTAAAGCGCTCTTCTGCACAAAGAGCGCTCCCGCTAGAAATGCGTGTCTCAAGGTCAAGATCTAGGTCTATCTCGGGCTTGTAGCTTTACCTGCAGTCTCAGGTTATGGGTGAATGGAGTATTGGCCCCGAGAGCGAACACAAGCGTCACTGCGGTCGCCGCGCCCTGATAGGGTGAGGTGTGCCGTGACGTCAGGGGAAGGACTCAGCTTCGCCATCTCGCATCTGGCTCGCTTTCCTGCCTTGGTTTCCTGGTTCGGCCGTTCTGTGCCGCAAGTACTTCGAGGAGCGGGATCTTGTTTACCGGTTCTACAAGACACTGGGTTAGGCCGATACAGACGTGCTTCCGTACCTTTTCCAAACGTGTTTGTCACTTTTACCTTTATAATTGCGTTAAAATCCCGAAAGCTATAGGCGGAGACAATTCCGCCGAGGAACCTCCCTGTCAGTCCAATCGGCACAAGGCAATCGTGCGAGGTGTCGGTGAAGCGGCGGCATAAGTGTTTCAGACGCCGGAATTACATTCCTTGCATGTTCATGATTTAGGAGAATATTACATCCCGCCTTGCAAGCCTTTCAGTTGGCATTTATATTAAAGGCCTTTTGGCGGTCGGAAAATTACCTCGCGTCTCCGACTCTGCGCGTGCCACTCCGCGAGCGCAGGTTCACAGATGTCTGAAAGGCCATCGATCTGAAGACCTTTGAAGTGCTCGTGGAGCAGGGTCGTTTTACATCCATGTAGCTTTTTAGTGAATTAATGATATATAGTTCGTGCAGGTATGCAGTCATGTTTTATTTTTGAAAACACGCACAATTGCTGGAAATGAGTTTGTGCGATGCAGGAATAACGGCCGAATGGCCCCATGTTGCTTGTATGAGATGTATTGAACTGCCCAAAATATGCGCAGCATTAGTACCGTACTTAGGAATGTTTATACCTTTTCCTGGCACTCTTACTTTATTCCATCCTTGTGTATTCGAAAAAAAAACACCCTTTAGTATTAATTGTCATTTCCAATTGAAAGAGACTGTTGCAGGTGCCCAAAAGTTTCCTCTACCTCCAAACTCCCCACAGCTGGACTCTCTGACAACGGAGGAAAACAGGAGGAACAGCGAGGATTCGAACGGCTGTCCAGTGGTAGATCCTGCACTAATAGCAGAAAATATGGAACCTGTGAAGGGTGACAGTTCGCGTGAATAAAGCGTTCTGATATATAAGCTTCAGGACAATTTTATGCAGCTAAAATCTCAATTTTAGAGACTAAGGGACTGATAACGGGCTAGACTCCTTCACCTACGTTTGTTGTACATAACTTGAGTGATATTCTAAAGAAGTTCCCAGATAGCACCAGTCGAGTTCATTGAAATACTATCCGAATCCAGAAAAGGCCAAATGCGAGCAATATAAACATATATAAACAAATAACTTTATATGCCTGTGTTCGTTCTTTCTTTACTTTATCCATACTTGGGCCGTCTCACTTGTGATTCTCTCTCCATGGCCCAGACTATATCTAACATGTTGCGCGAGCAGCATGCAGCATTTTTGCTTCGGCGTTTTGTTTAAAAACCGAGATAAAAAAGTATACATACTGAATAAAAGGTTAAAAAAAGTGCGAACAAACGGGGACAATGAAGAAACACGGACGACAGTACAGGCGCTTCACTCTCAACTGTTCTTTTATTAACACCATTGTCACGTATATACATATACAATGCCCAAACCACACCGCATTCAATCGTATACGTAGCCTGCCAATTCATTCAGACCATCAGTAGCATTGATTGTGTGAGACGCAAATCTATAGTGAGGCTCCTGCAAATGCGGCCATATTTCTTCATTGTCATATAAGAGCTGCGATTCATGCGTTGCCTGCCCTGTTAACCATGGCTGGAATGTTGGTAGAAGTTTCGCCTGCAGCTACAGGCCGTACCTTGTGGGCAACCTGGGGATTCCAAGCGTTTGGTCCAGGTTGCCCCTCCGACAATCATGAGTGGTCATCTTCACCACGAGGGGGCCAAGGGCAACTGGCCAGGCGAGTGGCGCTCCGCCGCTGATAAAGGGCCGTCGCAGCGTATGCGCGGGGGCTGTTGGGATCGCGGCACAGGCGATAGCGGTAATTAAATGTTTACGTGTTGTTGAACCGGTGTGCTTTGTCATTCCTCGAGACGGGTAGCAGCAAGGAAAATCCCACAACCTTAATAAAGGCAGATATGAAAATTTACACCTCCTTCAAAAAATGTGCACGAAAATAAATATATAAACGAGCGCGCCGAAAGCGGACGTCTTCAAAGCCTCCACAGGGCGAGCGGAGCGGTTAAGGTCAAAAAAATCTGTCCTCGCCGTGAGGTCACCCGGTTCGCCATACGAGGGCGCCACACAAAGTTTTCGGGGCTAATAGAAAGCGCGCTAGCGTCCTCCGACAAGTCACATTCGGGACTAAGTATCCCCACGAGCGAACCATACTGCCGCGAACTAGCGCTGCTTCTTAGGAACTCATGTCGTCGCGAAATTCCAATGAAGCTTCAAAGACCTCCACCAGACTCAAGTTCGAAAACTGATCATTCATTTTAAAATGAGGTTTCTTGACTTCACTGCCTGCAGCCCAGAAACACTAGTCTAGGCTAGTGCTTCTGGGCTGCCGGCACAGCATAGACCACATCGAAACAAACAAATGAAGTGAAAAACAGAAATGAAAGACGTTTACAACTCCCTGTTAGGGCCGAATTAGAGCGCAGCTCTTGAGGAGGAGGAGGGGAGGGGACGGACGGGACGGTATGTCCCTCCTCTTCATCCGTACCCTCTCCTCCTACCTCCTACTCTACTCCTCCCGTGCTCCTCGCTTCCTCCCCCTCTTCCTCCTCCTCCTATCTTCCTCCCTCCTCCTCCTCCACCTGCTCCTCCCTCCTCCTCCTCCATCCGTCTCCCTTCCTCCTCCAACTCCTCCCTTTTCCTCTTCCCTTCCTCCTCCATCCTGCTCCCTCCTCCTCCTCCTTCCACCCTTATCCTCCTCCCTCCCCTCCCCCTCCTCCTCTTCCTCCTCCCTCATCCTCCCTCCCACGCGGTGCATTATGGGAAACGTCCCATAATGCAACGCGCGCGTCACTGCGGCGATTATGGGACTTTTCCCATAATGCACCGCGCGGTGCCCAAACGTCACTGTGCCGAAACGTCCGCGCAATGCATTATGAGAAACGCCCCATAATGCACAGGGTTGACGTTTCGGCACGGTGACGTTTCGGCAGAAGCCCGAAACGTCACCCTCGTGACGTCACCGGTGACCCTCGTGACTTCACGAGTGACGTCACGACGCTGACGAGTGGCGTCACGACGGCCCCGCGCGTTGCATTATGGGTCGTTTCCATAATGCAACGCCGTTACGAGTTAAGCGGCTTTAAGCGGTTTCCGTAACGGCAACGCCGTTACGAAACCGCTTAAGCCGTTCGGCAAGCGGTGTCGGCGACGCCTAAGAACTGCGCGCCCCAAACGTTCCATCTCCGAACCCCTTTAACGGTAAACGAAAATTTATTTTCCTTCGCTAAAGAAACGAAGAAGACCGCAGCTCTTTTAATTTTCCCAACAACCTTCGATGTCCGCTAGCTTACATATATGCATGTATGGATTAAGAATAGTGCTGAAGTGATGATGTTAATAATTTTGCGGATTTTACCATTAAAGTGGGTGAGCTCTAAACACAAATTCGTGCCCTAGCAAAGAATAAAATAAAAAATAAAAATAAGTATTGAGCAATATCCCATATTGTCCTGAATCAGGCGCCAGCAGTGCTCCAGTCGCGCCTTTGTGCTCGCACACTGCACGAGATATCTGTCCGTTTTGTGTTTTCTTTGACGACACTCCTGGACTGGTAATGTGGCAGTTAGCCCTGGCGCTTTCAGAGTCCACGCTATCTTGTCCTGCCGTCTGCCTCAACCCCAGGGCGTCCGCGAGCCTCCAATCGTGCTCACTCCGGAAATTATCCATCGAAGGTAGCAGCAAGCGCTGGCAGAAGAGTACCAGGCGCTCTAACGTCTCTGCTTCTTACTCGCACGCCCTACAAATGGAAGAAGTTAATTCGGGATGAAAACGTTTCATCTAAGTCGATGTCCACAGGGCCCCCGCTCGAGCCTCGAGCAAAAGACGACTACCTATACTGTTGTCATATAGTTGAACTTCATTCGAGACTTGCACTTTGTTTTCTTCGTAGACCACCAGATTTGACTTTGCTTGGGCTGAGTCAACCCTATGGAAGATCTCGCTCTCGCGCTAGTTTCATCCGGATCTTAAACTCACTCTTTTCTTTCGTTAGTGCCTGCACAGGCTCGGCAAAACGAATACCTTTTCTGGAGTTGGTACAGCCGTCTCTCCAACTTGGTCTGCCCCCCGTTCATGTGGGCATACACGAATAGTTTCCTAGCCGAGCTGTACGGACCCATGTACCGCAGTCTTCTACCATAGCATATTTTACTCGCTACCTCCCTTGCCTTGGAGCTCGACCACTTAAGTCTCCTCGGACGACTTCGCTGGCGACATTTCCATGGTAGCCCAAGGCTTGGCGACCAACCTTTTGCTGCCGCCTCTCCAGTGGGTTGCTCGCATCCCCAGGGGCGCAAACAACAACGTTGGCGAATGTCACCTCTGGCACCTTCAGTGCCTTCAACACCCCCGGATGACCATGGACCGGTTGTGACTTCACAGGCTGCGTTTACGGAGGATGTTGATTCCGCGCACGGGTGACTGTCGAAGGCGTGCATGATGCTCCTGAAGGTAGTACGGTGTATTGAAAAGGATGACTCCCAAGTATTTGTAGGCGCCTTCAACCGGCACAGCCTCACCACTCAAACGGAGGGAACATACCCTTGACTGTGCGGGTCCCGAGAACTAGACGACTGCCGACTTTTTTGCATTTATACTTATGTGCGATGCGGCAGCCTCTGAGGCACATAGGTATATCAACCGTTGTATATCTTCCACAGTCTCCACTGTCAGTATGATGTCGTCGGCAAAACAAGCCCTTGCAGCACCCAGTGCGCTTCCTAGCCACTTTCCAGGTTGGTGATAAAAAACAACTTTCGACAGAAGCAGCCTCTTTCTCATCCCAGGCACGTATAACGTGTAGAGAAGCGGGGATTCTGGGCATCGCTGTTGAACGCCCCTTATCACTCTCACTTCATCCGACTGTGCCCCACGTAGTTCTGCTCGTACCACATTCCCCCGGTGGAGACAACGCAAGAGGGTCACACCCCGTTTGGGCAGCTCCAGCTGTTCTATTTGCTGCTTCAGTAGGGGTGTGGGACACTGTCATACGCCTTTGCGATGTCAGAAAACACGACATCAAGGGTATATCTTCCCTTCAGGCAACATTAAAAACTGCATGAAAGGTGCAGTTATGGCGGTACCGTGTGCGACCTAGCGTGCAAAAAGCTCGACTAAGCTGGACTTTGCTTGACTGAGGGCGAGACACAAACACAGTTCCAACAATGCCTCGTGGCGCTCACTGGTATCGCTGGCGTTTCCGGAAAGGTCAATGAGTATGCATCCGAAAAACTGAAGATTTCTTGGTCACAACGACAAAATTATTACTAGAAAAACAAGAGTGTGTTTTAGAAGGGAATTTTGTAAAATCCCAAGGTCAGTAGGCCTGAATAAATGACACTTCCCTTTTCTTTGATAACTTGAACTACTAACAAATGGCGCTCGCCATTTAGCTCGTCAAAATTTTTTTAGGACACTGGGTCATGGTACACAAATTTTATTTGTTTTCATTTTTAGATTTACAATTTCAGAAGACAGTCGCATAAACTTCGGATTTCATAGAATTGAGGATCCATCAATAATGAACTCTATGAGCTCAGAATTTTTAGCCGAAAATGAACTCCGAAGAAACCCTTTGAATTTCACAAGAAATAAACTTTGAAAACAGACAATCTTACTCATAATTAAACTTGAGCAAGAAAACGAGAAAGGCGTACAGTTTGTGGTTGTCCGTCTGTCCCGTTTTTGTTTTCTCAAGTTTAATTATTCCGACCTACCCGCTCGTTCTATCCTTACTCATAATATACACTGATTAAGGACCAATGCTTTAGATGATCTATGAACTAGCTCATCCCTGCGTCCGTTCCCTTCCGGCGGGGTCTCGCTACGCCTGCCGCAAAGTGTTATCGATAGCAGAAAACTCATGCTGAGCATCTCCTTGGTTCTTACCCCGTCATCGACTAGAGTAAAAAAATATGAGAATGCCAGGAACGATCTCTGGTTTTCACTCTTCCAGGGCGAGCTTCATAGTTTCGACCACGCTTCGTTGCCACGTGCTACTCGAGCGCTCCCGAACAGTCAAGGCATGACAGAAGGGATGGGGTACGTGCTGGAAGTCGGGCGTGCGAAAGACGTGCACGGCCATTTTCACTCTGATTGACTACACTTGACTTAAAGTAATTGATCACTCTCTCTCAGACTGTGATGTGCTCATTCGTCTTAATGTGGTCGTTGAGAACAGTTAGAGACCATCAAACTGAACACATACGGGCGCGTGTAGTAACTCTCTATTTAGACCGATTAAAAGCGGTGGAAATTTTTTTTTGTTTACTCTGCATATAAACCAGAGAGAATGAATCCCTAACGTCTGCAACCTATCAAACACGCGTTGGTTTCTTTTCCAGTACAAAAAAAAGTTCAAAAAGGTGAAAAATAAAACTAGCACTCTTCTTTTGCCCTGAAATCGCAGCCAGAACAAGTGATGACATAACCTGGAGCCTCATTTATGCCGCCAAACTTAATCATAGCCATGCTGTGGGATTGGTAATGTATAGGACAGGAGCTAAGTTCAGGAAATTGTTAGGGTTTAGCCTTTGTCGTCATTGCAGCACTTTGACACACGCACCTACGCGAATTCTTGTCGAGCTATTTATTAACGCAAGCCCAAATCTAGTGATCACTAAATTTTCAAGTTCAGTTTATGAGCGCCATTTAAATATCGTCACCTGGAGGCTACGCCTACACTGTAACCTTCAGTAGAAATTAAAACAAAACACTCGTATTGATTCTCGAAATTACGCAGCAACATATAGGTTTCTTGGACAATGGCGTCGCAGGCGAGTATGCTTGAGTAAAAATAGTGCCAGCAAATCTTGTATAGAGTAAAAAACATTCTATTGAATATATTTGCAGTACCATATTAAGAAAGCTTGAAGAAATTGGGAATTGAGACTCACTATTAGTGAAGTCTATACCACTGGAGAATGTTGACGTAATTGGCACGCAGCGGTGGTTTAAAAAAATTGCGTTGCATTTAGAGTTTCATTTCTTCTTGAAGATAACAAAATCAGTTAGACGAAGATATTTGGAACTAAATTTATCTTACTAATATAGGTGTAGTGGACATGTTTGATATCTAAAAACGTATTTGTCGTATTCTAGGAAGACGCGCACTTTTAGAAATAACTTTATTACAAGAGATCAGGTACTTAAAAAAAAATCCGCTTTATACTGAACATATATTGTGGCGCAACTGCTACAGGGTGATTTATTGTGTGATCCCGTTCGTAAACTAAAAATAATTGTTTAACTTCCTAATTAAATATTGTTCGTGATAACACGGAAAACAACTCACTCTTCAAACTTCTGTAAATCGCAATAAAAAATTGTATCGGTCATTTTGTTTGTTCTAAAAACCTCGCAGTACTCATAAAGCATCATGCGGGAATCAACATGATCGCATAACGCATGCAACTCAAGCAAGGTTAAGTACAGAAAGACAGCCTGGGTTCTAATTTGGACACTTGGCACAAACGTCGGCGAGATGTTCGCCCGCCGTGATTCGAGAGCGCCGAGGCGAAGCTCCGCGCCAACCAACGGCTGCCACTTGGTTCCTCGCCTTCTTTTTCGCCAATCGTCCCCATTAGGGCCCCTTCTTACCGCTGTTGGACAACTTGAGTTCTTCCTCTGAAAAAAAAAAGTCCATGGTTAGCGTGCAAATTTATATGGGTGATGCCATTATGCGCCGAGTCACTAAGGTAGAAGAGGAGACGAGAGGACTAGGAGACGTTAGAACGCCGAGCACTGATTTAAGTAATTATTGAATAGACCTAACGCTCTTTGGCTTTATCTTCACTGCACTCGTGTAACGCTTCGGAATGCGAGGGCCAAACCAAGAGCGCTGGCGTTTTGCATTTTAACGCGACCGTCGAGTGCAGTGAAGCGAAAAGCTGCCTTTGTCTGCATTGTACTCATTAAACGCGTATGAATGCGAAATCAAAACGCCGGAAGCAGGAGTTCTGAGTTCTTACACGTTCAACCAATGTTGTGGACATAGAGGATGCCATATTTAGGTCTACCCACTAATAATTTCCACCGGAGCTCGGGCTTTTCACGTTAAAGCCACGCTCTCATCTCCTCGTCTCAGTCAATTTATCGGCGCAGAACAGGAGCAGAACAACAGAGTCTGCAGAATTCTATATTCTCATTACCCTTTAAGTACGCCCGACGCCGACGCTTCGGTTAGATGGATTCAATCAAGTAGCGACCGAATATGGAGCTCGCTGTCTTCTTGCGTATCCTGTAATTAGTTACATCAATATCGCACAGAAGAAAAGCTCTGGATTGGAACGCATTTGCAGTGCTTGATTGTTGAAGTGGGTGGTTAATATTGTTGAAGTGGGTGGCTAATGCGACTGGTGTGTTTAGCGTCTTATGCTCCCCATACCCCAAAAGTGATACCGTAGGGGCAACAAAGGACGTCACAGAAGCCGGAGTGTCTTGCTATCTAATGCAGCGATGTTGTCGGTTTGTCGCAGAAATGCTGTTGAAAAGAACGAGCGAACGTAAGTATCGCTGTCGTATCGGCTTCCCAACTTCTGACTGCCGAAGCTTCGTGGGCTGTCACGTTGGAGGGCGACCGGAAGCAGAACAGGCATCTGGCACACACACCTGCGCTGCTGGGACACCGCCAGGATCGCGACCGGCGACAGCGTTACACTTCCATGACGTCATCAGGCGGACATAGAGGGACCACTTTTTTGGACACGGGTAAATACATCAGTCGGGGACGCGTTCCAGGCACCATAGTGGGAGCAAACGCACAAAAGCGATGAGCGCCAGAACGATGCAACTTGTGATGGTGCTTGACTGGATCCATCGGAGGCCAGTGTTTGCAGCGCTCGGACTCAAAGTAAAGTAAAGTAAAGTTACAAAGCTACAAAAAAAAACAGCAACAGTTGGGTGTAACGGAGCGACTTGTGTGAGTATTTTTTCCTTTATAAGTACCAACCTCAACTACGAACGTTCGCCAGGGGGATCATATGTATCGTTTGATTAATTTGCGCCACTATTGAAAGTGGCTCTCTCGTCCGCCTTTACGGCGTTTGCTATAAACTTTTCCGTGCGTCTCTAGGCAGTTTCGCCGTGCCGAAACTGCATAAACATGTATATAAGCGCCATTTACACAAAGTTGTGACTCACCAAGACACTTATTTGCGAAAGCGGCCATTTATAAGCGGTGCGACTTAATGGACAGAAAATACCTTAAGTAATATTAAATACGCTGCGTAATCAAATGTGTGCAATTTTAAACTCAGTGTTCCCATATTCACGTTGGTGTACTCAAAGTAAAAATAGGGTGATTGATAAGTTTGCAACAACTTTACGTTGAGTGCGCTCGTGTGTATTCTTTTTACGTTCCAACGCCGTACCAGGTGAGGAAAGTAAACGAAGAAGTTACATGCATTCCCTTTAAAAAAACGCAACATTTCAAAGTGGTTCCGTAAATTGGTGTTAGGCCGCAAATGTTTCGATCTTTATTTATACGTGAACACGACAGATCTGTTTCGGTGTTTCTTTGTTCATAAATGTCGCCGAATTTGCATTTATTAATTACTTCAACTCTCAGAGCGGAGGGTTTCAACCAAAATAGTCCAAGCTTGTCAAATCATTGTCTAGAATTGGTTGTTTTTGAATTTTAACCAACTTGGTATGCCTTATTGACACCGACAGACGTTTATCGGAGTTATTCGGTTAAAACCGGAAAGTCTCCGGCCTATACATATTGGTCTCCAATAAGGAAAGCGCTCCAGTGTAAATAAATTCCCTCTAGAAAAACGGAGACGTGAAAGAAAGATGAATCTGCAGTGCTTAATTTTCTTATTGTATAAAAATAAAAAAATGAAAGCCGTTTAGAACTGCCTGTAACGCCGATTTAGAGCGCAGCTCTTGAGGAGGAGGAGTGAAGGGTACTGAGGGGAGAATATACCCCTCCTCACGGAGTGACTCCTCGCGACCCCGTGACGTCACGGAGGTCACATGGCTTCAGGGGGTCACGCGACCTCACGGAGAGTCACGTGACCTCACGGGGAGTCACGTAGGATCCTCACGGGGAGTCACGTGATCTCAGGGGGTCACGTGACCTCAGGGGAGTCACGTGACCTCAGGGGGTCACGTGACCTCACCGTCGCCGTCGGCGTCGGCATAAACGTGAGGTCACGTGACCCCCGTGACGTCTGGGGGGTCACGTGACTTCACGGTTACAACGACGGCGACGGCAACGCCGCTCAAGCCGGAATCGGGCGCCTAAGAGCAGCTCTCTAAAAAACCACATGAGTCCGTGGCATTTTCCCCGATACCTCGACACCAGAGATCTGGGCTGTTCCCCAAAGTTTGATTTGTGCCCGAGCCTCACTTGAGCCACATTTGCCCTAGTCTCGGTAAAGCAACACAGAGCCGTGTATAGAGAGAGTTTGGTAATTCATTGGGAAGTATAGGAGGTAAATGAGAAGGCGTCATTGGCCGAAAGTGGGCTGGGTGCGTTCTAGGGCGTCCTCACAAATTAAAACATAGGCGTCCAGAAGCCGTGAACAATACCTTGGAGGTAGTCGCCAGAAACAGAATGAATAAATCAATGCGTCGGAGTAACTGTCGGTCACTGAAAACAAGATGCACGTGATGTTTCGATTAAGGTCTGGCAACATAATTGTTGAATATATATACAGATATAAAATACATAAAAAGGCGTGCGTGGCTAGCAGAAGGATCGTCGCAATATGTACGCCAGGAGCAGAGGGTCGGGAATCTTTTTTCCTTTAGGTCAGACTCCGTCCGAACTAAACAAAGTTCTAGCGGCACTTTCAAATCTTAGATCTTCTTGCGTGATCATACTTGACATATAACGTGAACCATATTTTAAGCCATGGAGAATTACTACATTTAACTTTTACGCTCTTATTAAAACTGTTTCTGGCTACCACCGCTGGGAAATTATTTTCGGTTTCTGGCTGGAACAGAGATCATCTTCAGCCCTCTTTCTGCGTCAGTCGCATACCCTAGTCTACCCTCCAATCTCTGACAAAACTCTCTCTATACACCTTTTTCACAAAGTAGTTTTATTATTTCACAAAGTTTTAACATTGTTTCGACCCGCAAACTAGATACGGAACCCACGTGACTGAGAACGACAAGAGAAAAAAAACGTCTATATAATGTTCAGAGCGACGAACAAACACTACCGACACCAACAAGCCTCGAACACCTACAGCATGCACGCGATAATACCATTCACAGGCTTCCTGTCACTCGTGCTTACTTCCCGAGCTCTGAGAGCCTCCGGGCCTTCCAAAGGTACCATCGTGGGCGTGCTCCACGCGTCGGTCGTTTCGGTTGGCCGCTCTAGTGTGAATCAAGCTTGAAACCCACCTGAGCAAAAATCGCATCGCATCGCGCCGCCATGCAGCGTAACCATAACAACCGTGGCAAGGGACGGCACGGCATAGGGCCACGTCTTTGCGTCGGCGCTACGCGACGCGATTCTTTGATTCACACCTTAGAGTACCTTCATTCGAGCTATCTGTAGGGTGCTGATATTGTTTGTAGTACACGATGCCGACAGCACGTGTTCTCGAGAAAAATACAAAATAATAGCCGGTCGGAAAATGCCGTCGCAGAAATATTACTGCTAATAAATTCCAATAGCTGATGTCGGGAGACCGCGCTTGCTCGCGATCAGGAACAAGAATAAACCAAAGCGTACCGAACAAAATGGTCCATTGTCATCACCCAAAAAAAGAGCACACGAGCGAGACGCAGGCCTAATGGCCGAGCCCCACTAGAGCGGCATGCTGCAAGGTGTTGTGGGAGAGCTCCAGCTCTTCCAGCGACATAGGTGAATCACGCATGGAGTTATTACAATAAACGCCAGAGGCTCAGCTGGCGGTAGTGTCTACGAGATTTCCAATTGCCAATTGAAGCAGACAGCAAGCAGTCTACTTTTGCAGTCATCCTTTGTAATTCTATGGGAAAACGTACGTGCTATTTTTCTCTTCGCCAGGGAATAATTGAAATCAGCGTAGTTTCTTCACTCATAACGGGTACTATGTAGCTTTATTCACATTATAAGAGTGTAATTTATTTAGTCATGTTTTTTTCTTGATTACTGAGTGATGCTTAATTTAGCAAGAATTGAGTCGCAGGTCTATGTTGTACAGTATAATATGTCAATACAAGCTATCAATTCTAGGAAAACAAACATGAAAGATGTTTACAATTCTCTATAACGCAGAATTGGAGCGCAGCTTTTAAAGAGGTGGAAAGGAGGGTACGGAGGGAACGGTATGCGCCTCCTCCTTTCCCGTTAAATTTAGCGGGAATATTAGCAATGTTAGATGCGTGGACGTCACGTGTGATGTCATACGTCGCGTGACGTCACGTGCGTCACACCTGACGTCACACGTCAGGTGTTTCCCATAATGACATCACACGTGGCGTCACAAGGGTAACGTTTGGACGTTACCCTCGTGACCCTCACGGGGGTAACTCTCACAAGGATAATTCTCACAGGGCTTACCTTCACGGGGGTTACCGTCACGGGGGTAACCCTCACGAAAGGTACCCTTAGAGCATAACCATCACAAGGGTAACCCCCATGAGGGTTACCGCCGTGAGAGTAACCCTCGTGAGGGTAACCCTCACGGGTTTGAGGTCACGGGAGTTACCCTCACGCGGGGCAGCCCTCACGAGGGTTACCCTTACGAGAGTAACCCTTACGAGGGTTACCCTCACGGGGGTGTCGTTACCCTCAAGGGGGTGAGGGTAATCCTCACGGGGATTACCCTCACGAGGGTAACCTCCGTGAAGGTTACGCCCGTTAGGATAACCTCGTGGGGTTACCTCATGAGGTTCACCCTTGTAAGGGTGAACCCCGTGAAGGTTACCTTCGTGACGTCAGACGCCCCATTATGCAACGAGCGGGTACGCCGACGCCGATGCCGCTCAACCCGCAAGCCGGCACCTAAGGGCTGCGCTCTAGAAGAACAGTCAAAAAGTGCCTAGTGTTTATACAGGCCGTAATAGCATTCAGATGACGGAAACGCAGTTTGTTACTAGTGCACAGCTTGTTACTAATCCCGTACGTGTTCTTTGTTCCATAACTCCATGCTTCATTATTGTTGTCTGTTTTGATTGTTTGATTTGGCATATATTAGCATCCATTTGGCGTCTTGTTAAGATGATTCACTCTGTGTGTTTCATAAGATTGACCATAAGCGTAAATACGTGCCCTATAATAGCAGTCTGAAACTTCAACACGTATTATACATGTGCATTGGGCTATTTTAGCGCAGTGTTCAACGCCGGGAATTCCAAAGAAAAACGCTCTAACTCACACATATTTTTGTACATCCGATTGTAAAGCGTTCCAAACTTTTTATTATGTATCTACACTAAGAAAAATTCGCTCTTATAATCGCACGCGAAGAAAAAACGCATTTGCGTTTTCCCGCAGGAATGCATTACCGGAAGTCAAATTTTGACTATTTGCTGACTGCTTCAAAATGCAACATCGCACTAGCGCCACCTGAACCTCTAGAGTGTATTGTGATAACTCTATGGAATCACGCCGCTAAAAAGCGCGCGCACGGACTCACCGCTATGCTTTGAAGCCGAGTAATCGTAAGCTTTAATTATTTGAGGGATTTTCGCTTTGCAAATGGTTGTAGTGTGAAGCAATCCGTAACAACTATTTTTAGAAGCAAATTTATTTCAATGAAACATTTTCTTGGGGAATAAACTAGTTACTGTATGTGCAAAAGCAGATTTTCGACACCTTGCATAATATAACTAGGGCATTTTATCCTGTGTAAAGTAAATCACATGACAAAAAGCTAGACCCAAACAAGCATATTTAAATGGCCTTCATATCTGGTAAATTTAAAAGGGTTATAAGGAAGATTTTTCAGTTCAGTATAATGATTGAAGTAGATATCAGGTGTTTCGAACTAATATTGACGAAAATTTAGCCCGAAGTGTGGCTTGCGTGCTACATCAATCAGTTAAAAGTTTCAGAAAAACTCAAACCGAGACCGATAAGAGCGACGCCCGAAACAGTAAAAAAAGAATCTAGCTTTTAAATAACGTGAATGACATCAATGTAGCCTTTAAGGCGATTGGTCGAATGGGACAGAGGCCGCTCGTTCTCGTTTACAAGTGCCGACTATAAAAAATTGCGTTTTTTTATTTATTAGCGACGAATGCCATTTATTGCCCTAGAATGTATTAGTGCAAAACAAACAAAAACGATTTCAGTCCGCCAGCGGGTGGACTGAAAACAACTGAAAAGCCGAGGGCCTTTAACATTTTGTTTCGTTCGCTTTGTCGCGCGATTCTTCATTACACGCGTGAAATGAGCTTTAGAAACTCTTCCAGACTGTTGCGCTGCGGTATCCGGTAATCTTCTGCGTCCATTTGGAAAAGCTTCTGTCAGATTTCACCGAGCGCGCATCGATCTTTCATGCACATCCATCATGCCTTTCATCCAACGAGACATTTTTGCCCTTGTTGTGTACTGAAGTGTTGTTCGCGATCATACTAGCAAGAAGAAATCGCTAAAGGCTCCTGCACTAGACCAAGATTCCATCGCCATTGCGCCGATCCTTCTAGAGCAGAGTCATGCATGTGTGATGTCTTGTCCCATATTTCCGTTTCCACCTTATATTGTACCGCACGGAAGGCTAGAAGCACGAGCTCATGGCGTTAATGACAGCTGCTCCTGCAGCACGAGAGCTTGTGCTGCCGAGATGTGCCCTAGAGCAAGAAGCTCGTGCTTGTAGCCTTTACTGCGGTACATCATAAGGTGAAATAGAGTTTTAGTAAAGTTGATGGCGCCGGTGTTAAGCCTGTCACGGTGTTGTGTTTCACTTAGAACGTAAAAGAAGCATGGAATGTTTATTGTTCTTGTTCATGCGATATTGCCGCTGGCAACGCGATTGGAAATAGAAGATGTCGAAAACAACAACAACAACAACAAGGTTCCTACGCACAGTTGCGTTTGACTGCTTTTGACTGCATTCCATAGACAAACGGCAGCGATTTACCGGGTCATCCGTGCTTCGTGTGAAATCGTGGAAACCAATTCTAGGTGTAGCTTCGCAAGTAGCATGCAAAGGACCATTGCCATGGTTACTCGCAGTCGCAAGGCGGTACAACGCTCTGAAACCACAAAGCGCCGCTACCTATAATCGCTCTATTTACGCTTATTCGCGGCGAAAAGCTTGCGTAAAAATTCCTGCAGAATTTGTTTTTAAAACCGAAAGTAAAGACACTTTAACTTTCTTTACTGATGCAGACACGTGCAATGGCAAGCTTCTATGCTGTATGGAAATTAAAAAAAAATACCCGTATGGGTAGCACGTGCACTACCCATAGTGAGGAAAACAAAAGCGCCACTCGCGATCTTCTCACCGCGAATAATACAAAAATTCAGCCGAAACCGACAGTTCACTGTTGACGTTAACACCGTTTTCAAAAAGGTTGTTGGCGGGAAAGTCAAAAGTCCGGTCTAGGTCTCGTCGATTTATTTTATTCCAAATGCAAGGCTCGATAGATCTGCTTAAAAAGATTGATATTGGACTCCTTTTTATAAGTTTGTTCAAAATTTTATTCATGGTACCTTTAGGCTTCTGTAGACAGCCAGATTTCACCAAAACTAAACTGGATTCATTGAAGACATACTAAAAAACAAAAAGAAAGTTCGGGGTGGAGCGGGAAGAGGGGAGGGGGCAAAATAATCACGACCACAACATTGCCTTAAAGAAGGAGCAGGGTATTCTACTTTTCTTTTCCCTACTCTTTGCGTGCTTTATTTCAATATTTCGTTGATGATTAATCATTAGTTTGACCGCGTTATGAATCGAGAACTGAGAGAGAGGAGGAAATTGAGCTCACGGGGACGTTAAAACGCCGGGCTGTGGTTGGAATTATTAATGAGTAGACCTAAAGCTAGACACCTTTGTCTCCACTGAACTGGTCGAACGCTTTACCACACGAAACGCCTGCTTCCGGTTTTGGGCTTTCGCATTCGAACACGTTCGACAAGTGCAGTTTTATGTCTACCGACTAATCATTCGAACCAATAGGCTTGTTGCGCTCAGCCAGGAAACTGTGAGCGGATTCATAAGACGCTACCTTTTCGTATTGGCTTTGGGCGTTTGCAAGACGCGACCATAAAAGCGACGTTGTAACGTTAGATCATGCTCGAACCAAGTTTGAATGCTAGCATTTGTCAGCGTCTCTTTTCTTGCGCGTCAAACAAGCCGAATGAAAATCAACCAAAAACGTAGGTGGTGGCCTTAATACGAGGGAGAAATACCGGTTATTTATCCGCTGAGCACGAATCACGCGACGAAATAATCAGGCATTTGCGATGCGGCGCTATGAACTCAGCTACTTAGCGGAGCGAGGGAGACATGCTCGGACGGCACAAACAATCCTGGTTTTGTGAAGGAAAATTTCGTGTTTAATAATATTTTCCGTCAAATCGTTTACTGTCAAACGTAAATATCGCTGAATTCATCTGCGGTGATTCACGTGTGATAGCCGCTCAATCGTACTCCAAACGCTGACATCCCTACTCCTGCATCCCTACGGTATTTCGTCGGAGTGAACGACGAAGCTTAGAAAGAAAGTGGGCCTGCTGTGGACGTCACGCAGACTCCGACGCGGATTTCTCCTTCTTGTGGATACCCCTTTAACGACCCATCATTACGCCAAGATTGCACACCTTTCATTAGGTTTGTTCATGTTCTCTTGCAATGCGCATATCAGAAATGTGAGGAAGTGTAAGAAGACGCAAATGAAAGCCGACAGAAATAGATTGGTTTTGCTCGCGAGGGGGCTACTGAAAACTTGACAGCTGCGGGCCAAAACTGTTAATATAAGAATCTAGAGGAAAGCTCCCATGCGATCGAACTGCTTCAGAACGGTGGGGGATAGCCGCAGACATCGGTAGTCCCAGTTGTCCCAATTGGTTGTCCCGAGAGGCCGATATCGCTGGCATCACATTAATATGCACAATAAAATAATTAATTAATAATTAATATTCACATTAATATGCACAAACACCAGAATTTCGCTTTTCATTAAAAGATGTTGAAAAGCACTCGAGCAACTTCAACTCTACGCTGTAAAACGAGCACACCTAACGCTTCGTCAGCTTTCTGTCTCCGCTCTTATGTCGCTCTCTCTCTCGTTCTCTTTAACGGGACCGTCGATGTCAGCGCCCAGGGCTTGCCACGATCCTATGTCATATTTACTTCCCTTTTCGAACCAGAGCTGGGTGTTCTGACTACCACGCTCGCTAGCACTTCCCCTTCTCCCTCAGTTTATCAAAACATTGTCCTTTTCACATTAAGACGAAGGCAGCTGACGCCTGTATGGGACGGGACCACCGAACTGGGTTAAAGATGCATCCTCAAGGCGCTCATCGTCTTTTTCAATTTGCTGTCAGTCGCTAAACCATTCACGATCCGAAAAAGCTTCATAATTCTGCGCTTTTTTTACTTGCGTGATTGGATGTAGCGGTATTAAGCAAACGTAAAAATAAAAGACGACGACCGCTGAGACGATGACCTCTTTGCGGTGTGTCCAACACATGGAGCAATTTCCAGGAGAACTTTGCCCGGCAGCCCAATCAATCCAGCGGCTGGCGTCACCAGCCGTTGTTCTAACGTTGCGCGTATCTTGAGCGAACACCGGAGAGCAAAATCCACCGATTGCTCACGCCTTTGTGCACTACAAGGGTTCCGAAGTTGATGGGTCATGCGATTGCTCGGCGTTTTATTATTCGTGCATTGGAATTATGTTACATAGCTAACATGTTTTACAATATGTTTTGTAATGGAAGATGCCCAACTGATCACAGACTCGAAATGTAGATGAAGCTAATCGAGGTGCGAGCTGTCGACACGTAAAATATTTTGCTCTTCGAATAGACGTTTATAGGGTAAAACCTGTATCATAATTCCTAGGGAATTAGAGGAGCTGTGAAGAATATATTGTCAAAAAGTGAAAGCCGTTTACAACTCCCTGTAACGCCGAATTGGAGCGCAGCTCTTGAGGAGGACGAGGGGTATACCCTCCCTGAGTACCCTTCCCTCCTCCTCCTCCATCTCCTCCTCCCTCATTCTTCAATGTCCTCCGGGGGACACGTGACCTGGGGGGTCACGTGACCGCGCGGGGAGGGGTCACTGCCCTCGGGGGAGTCACGTGACCTCGGGTGGTGGTCACAGTGACCTCGGGGGTCACGTGACTTGGGGTTGACATGACCTCGGGGGAGTCACGTGACCTGAGGGGTCACGTGACCTAGGGGGTCATGTGACCTGGGGGGTCACATGATCTCGGGGGGTAACGTGACCCAGGGGGGGGGCTCGCGCGGTGCATTATGGGACATTTCCCATAATGCACCGCGCGGTTACGCCGGCGACGACGCCGCTCAAGCCGGAAACGGGCGCCTAAGAGCTGCGCTCTAAAATGACGAGGTGACGAAACGAAGAATAACTGAGGAAACTGAAATGTTCAACTGGGCGAACATTGTGCCCAAAACAAAATGGAAACAGGAGAAAACAACAGAGCGCCGCGAGCGTTGAAGTCGGCGTAACAGCAGGATCGAACGCTGGGGCAGAGATGGACTGCGCCTCTGCACGCTGGAGCCCCTTATGTACACGCGTTGGATTCTGGAACAATCGGCATAGAAGGTTCGGCGCGTAGAACACACTCGGATCTCGAAGAGGCAACAAGAATCTCGAATTTACCAGAACACGAAATTGTAGGAATACAATAAAGACACGTCGCTCCCAGGAATCGAACCCTGGCACTTCGCGTGGGAGGCAAGCACGATAACCGTTACGCCTCAGTCGCGCTGCCGACTTGGCCAACTGCGTGCGCGGCATTCCTCCCCTTTTAAGAAGTACATCGCTCCGATGCAACACAAAACAATAAAAAGCAAATAAAAAGAACGGCATGACTAAAGTAATTTGGAACACATAAGGTACACAGTCCTATCGAGCGTAGTATGGCTTCAGGCGCACGACATGGACGACTTCAGGTCATGGTAGGCGGCGTGATAAGTCTTCTTGTACCGTCAGGCATCACCTCGTAGTTCAGATCTCCAGGTCGACGAAGTACTCGCGCAGGGTCGGAAATACTCGTTTCAGGAGTTTCTCGCTGGGACCAGGGGGCGAATCGGTGTCCAGATCCCATACCCGGTCTCCGGAGCTGGAAGTGGACGTCCCGACGATGAAGGTTGAACCGGGTAGCGTCGACACGTTGTTGATCTTGAATTCGGAGTTGGGTGAGCTGGCGAACGTCTTCGGCTCGTTGAGCAACGACCTGGGCATCGGGGCTCCTATCGTCAGCTCGTTCGTGAGAGCAGCATCCCGTCCAGCATGGTCGTTACTTTCCCTGCCATTCACCAGCTGAAACGAGGTTACACCTGTGGTTTCTTGCACTGCCGTGCTGTAAGCAAACGCAGCGTAGGGTAACCTCCTCCCAAGATTTGTGCTCTACGTCGACATACATAAAGATCATGTCGGCGATTGCTTTGTTTAGCCGTTCTGTTAGTCCATTTGCTCTGCTGATGGTACGCAGTGGTTCGACGGTCGCCGGTGCCACTGAGACGAAGGATTTCTTGCGTCAGCTGGGCCATGAACCATGATCCACGGTTGGAATTGAGGACATCTGGGCCGACGTGCCGGAGGGCAATGGACTCACTCT
>JAZHYW010010134.1:0-38975 GCA_037355805.1 Ixodes ricinus | reverse complement strand
TAACTTCCGAACTTTCGGCTGGAGTTGTTCCCTCTCTCAAATCTAGCCACTCTACACAAATCTAGAGAGCCTTGATTCAAGAGAGGGAGCACCAGAGACCGTGGGGATTGTTGGCAATTTTATGGCGGACACCCGCTGCTCAGATTTGTCGCTAGAGTGAATTCTTTGCCTTTTCACGTGGAGGGAAGGAAAGCGCATGGAAAGAATACGTTTCAAGACGATCAAAGTCTTCGTTACCTCCTCGCATCTCGTAATTCCAGTCCGACCTATAAATCGCGTTACCTCGATTGAGCAGTTCGAAACACTCTGATATCTACGCACTCTACGGGAATCCGGAGCAGACTTGTGCGGTCCTCATTACGAGCAATAAAATTACTTGCAATTGACTACTTTTTGCAGTGATTTAGCAGTGATTCCCTCACGTTTATTATGAGGCAATCACAGCAGTGATCTGATTACTTTTGGAAGTACTAAAATTACTTGTAATCATGACTGTATATTTTACCGAATTTTTCTAATGGCTCGCTTTGCTTTTACGTTTCCAACCAAAGTAATACTCGAAACAACTATCAGACAGGCGCGTGGTTTGCCGAAATTGGTGGATCAAGAAGATAATTATTACATATTTGGGTGATTTTAAAACGACAGAAAAATGTGTCGTCTTGAAAATATTAATTACATTTTTTATCGTGTCATCAGGTTAACCTTACCGAAAAAATCAGTATGGACTGGATTATGAAACAGAACATGGAAGTGGATTTCTTGTTGGAAACCTGAAATCAGTTTGCCGGCAATTGTCTGCAAACTGGATTCCAGGTTTCCAACAAGAAACCCAGTTACATTTTCTGTTTCATAATCCAGTTTAAACAGTTCTCGTTTTCTGAAAGGAAATAATGAAATGGATGTTGTAATCTATAGTAATTTTAACTGACGGCCTTTCCGAATGACGGTTCCGGTTCAACGTGTACGAGGCCGCTCCCTAGAAGGTGACGCAAGCCAGCGGTGAAGTAAAGGAGGAGAACGGCCAAAAAGTAAATCACTGCGTGCCATTCGAGTGGCAAGTTGCACTTTTCCGGCTATGTAGAGCGTGTCTCTCAAATAATTTACCGCATTTTCTCCGCCGCTCAAATATGGTACTCATCGTTCCACGCTCAGCTTCTGCAATAAGCTAGTGCTGATATTTTGAACAAGATACCAAAGGTGAAGAAAGAATAAAACAATTAAAACTGGGACAATACAACACATCTTTCAAAGATGTGTTGTATTGTCCCAGTTTTAATTGTTTTAATTTTCTTCGTCCTTGACTTGCACCAACACGCTCTTCTTCCAAGCAAGATATACAAGTCGCTATTTACTCAAAAGCTATATGCTATTTTCTAAACAAAATTCATGTCAAATTGGCGGCGGACAACCACCACAAATACTTTGAGTTGAATGGTGCAAGCTGACGAGAAGGGGCACCATCTTGCCAATAAACTTTAAAAAAAATCACTTTGAAATTTTGAATGAATTATTTATTAGTTCTTGAACGTTTTATATGTTGTTCAAACTGCAATCTCTATCTTTGGGCAAAAACTGACTGTTCAGCTATGCGAAGTTTGCCTTTCCGACTAAACAAAACAAAATAAAAAAAAACACACACAAGAAACGTGTAAGCGGTGTACAGGGACATTCAGTACTTTCACACATATTTGCATTTCTTACCGGAAGTCATGAAGATAAGACCGGCCGTCATTCCTCCCAAAAGAAGCAGGAGGAGGAGAGCCACCAAAATGATTTTGTTGTTCCTTAAAGAAAATACCTAATATAAAAAAGCCGCAAAATCTTTTTTTTTTTT
The DNA here is from genome assembly GCA_037355805.1 of Ixodes ricinus. Lineage (NCBI taxonomy): Eukaryota > Metazoa > Arthropoda > Arachnida > Ixodida > Ixodidae > Ixodes > Ixodes ricinus. Next base: position 37,138 of record JAZHYW010010134.1, on the reverse strand, counting down.
TTGCAGACGTTGTAACAATGAAAAGAGGACGATTAATCCTTGCCTGTAGGGGTGAAACACGATACCTACACGTACAAAGCCCCGTTCGTTCCCAAGCCTCGCAAGCATATCTGCGTGGCGACAGGGTTTTCGCGCTCCCGTCCCTGTAAGTCGCGCGAAAATTGGCTCCCGCGGAACAACGAATACGGCCGCTCTCGGCCGGGTTACTTAGGCTATCTCTGACTCGTCATCGAATAGAATCTAATCCTTTGCCCACTGTCTCGAGGATGAAATGCCGTCAAGGCCTTAATCCTTCACGGTGGGCCGTCCGAACGCCCATACCGCATGGAAGGTTTTGGCGATGCGCTGCGCAACGCCATGAAGAAAAACAGCATCGCAGGATTGTGCCACTTTCAGTGCAGCCACGTTTGAATGGTCACCTGTCATAACGCCGGGACCCTGGACACGTTGGCCGCGAATGCAGAGCTCATGGTAAAGGGTGAGCGCTTACTCGTCATAGATCCCAGTGTCCAAGAACTAACCTTCAAAATACATTGGGTGACAATCATGACACCAGACAAAGTGGTAGATAAGTCGTTTTATCCTGTCGGTTCGGTCAAGAAAGTCGAAGAAATTATGTGGAGACGCGAGGCTTAGGGAACCTAGAGACAACAAAGAACATCACCATGGTCCTGCAAAATGGCGTTGGTTTGGACGCCCTTACGCACCAGACCAAGGGACGCACGTTCTACTTTCGGTGCCTAGGCATCGACCCATGGGCCTCCGTTGTCGACAGGTGGGTCAGATGAGACGCCAGTGATCGGCGCCGTGGTGCAGAGTGCCCCGTGGTTTTGGACACGCCTCCCAGTACTGCCTGAGGACCATACGCTGACATAGAACGGGGAAACCGCGAAACCCACCTCAACGAGGAAGAATTGAACAATTCCCGCGTGAAGGAGATCGCAAAAGTTTCCAGGGATGCCGCACCAGTCGGCACAAAGGCCCGAAAAGCCGACGAAGAAGCAAGCGCAAAGGAGTAACAGCAGACGGCAAGCACCAAACCCACAGGCGGGCAACCGGAGCATCCCTAAAAGACGATGTAGAAACGGCCATCACGGACCCTAAGAATAAGTCTGAGTGGCACCAGGTGCTCACGAAGAGAAAAACAAATACACGCCCGAACCGCTCCGGGGCTTCAGGAGAGCGCTTAGGCTAGCGGCCAAAAGACCAGGCAGCGAGGGAGAAAGAGAGAAGCCTCGCCACCCTTCCCCCTCTCCAGCAAGAAGAGAAAGATAGGACATCCCAAAGCATTCCACGGGAGGCAGCGGATTATTTTTTCGGTGAGCCAACCCTCCCCTCCATCACAACAATCATTGGACAACACATTATTAAGATTTCAACTTTCAACACCGCTAGACTTATGGGAAAGAAGCGTAGAGACTGGCTGCGTAAACTAACCACCCGAGAATATCTGGCGAGTCTGCCAGAACAGTCTCGCCAGAGAACGCCAAATATTTTGTGCGTTGCTTCGCAAATGATTTTTGGTGTTTTCACACCGTAACCATAAGTTGCGTGAGGGTACCGCGCAGCTCTGATTAAAAAAAACGATTGATTACGAATTCACTCATTGCGACTTGAGCGAAGACTGGAAGGCTCAGCGTAGTGAACTGTGCATTTGGAAACAATATAACATGTCACGTCTCTGTTTATTCTTCAAAACGAGTAAAAAGGGAAATATTTTCTTTCCCACTTGAAGCATTTTTTAAACGTACCTGGCACAATAATACTCGGGGGATACCTTAATTGCGTGCTAAACAGCAGCGACAGATGGCGTCGTGCAGAGAAGGCCTACTCATGCGTTGGTGAGCTTAGAAGTGCCCTACGTTCAGGTGACCTTGTGGAAGTCCCTTCTGACACCCCCGACTTCGCAACGCGTTTTACTCCCTGGCACAGCCGGTATCAGGCGAGGCTTGACCGGATTTACGTTTCGAGCGGGTTGTGTAGAAAAGTGACCTTATACGACTAATGAACAGTATATTTTTCTGGCCACGGTTTTGTCTCTACCCTGGTATACTTGGGTTCACGGGGAAGGGCACGATGCAATCTGGAAGCCAAATGCAAGCGTTTTAAAATCCGGTAATTTTCACAGAAGATCAAGGTGAGGGTATTCGAAATCGACAATGAAGAAGAATTTGATACATTTAGATAAGAAGAGTTCATACATATGGTTTAAATATTTTATAAGAGAAACGGCCACTGGCTGATGTAATCTCCAATGCGCTCAACAGAAGGCCGAGAGCGCTGCGCTTGTAGATTCGATCGGTGCCCTTATTAGTGTAGAAGACCAAGACCCAGAAGCTTATATAGATGCCATCAAGGCTATTAGAAAGGAACTTCAGCAGCTGCTAGAGCAAAAACATTTGGATGAACTGATACGAAACGGAGAACATAAACTGGAGCACGAAAATCTACCGTTTAAGATATTTCTCTCGATTGAAAGGCAGATGGCAGAGAAGAACACTGTCAAGACTGTGATCCACAACGACAAGTTTTGCAGGGGATAACCGGACGTGTACTACGCATTCCATAGCTACTACGGGGCACTCTTTAGCAAGACACACCGCTAGCCCAGATAGCTACTGAATTCCTGAACACGATGCCAAAGATAGATGAGACCAGCGATGCAATCAAGAAACCCATCACTGCTGCATATATCAACATGACGATTAAGGACTTTCGCGTTAACACAGACACTGGCCTCGACAGAATCAGCAGCGAATTAAAAAAAAAAACATTCTCATAGGAATTAAGTTTCAATGTTTGTTCACTTTTCTGAAGATATGATGGGAACTATTAGTGCCATCAATGTACGAAAGCCACATTGTTCTCCTTCCCAAGAAGATTAATGCATCAAAGACTCCTCAGCCTTCGGACTTCCGACCCATACGTCTGCTCAGCACGGACAACACGATTCTCACGAAAACGATCAGCCGGCAGTTGGAGGCAGGACTGAGTTAGGTGGTTGGCAATCCCCACAGCTGCGGGTTTAGTGGCCGCTCCATAGTTCGGAACCTACATTTGATGAGGATCGTCACTGACGCAGCGGATGCCGGGGGCTTTGTAGTGGCAATGCTCCAAATGGATCTCAGCGAGGCTTTTGATATGGTGGATAGAAGCTTCCTCTTCGCACTGCTGCGGCACTGTGGAGTTGGTGAATATTTGTAGGACTGGCACGCAGTATGCTACAAAGATACGAGTAAGAAACTGGTCATCAACGGCACTGTCGGAACGTTCATCAATCTCCATCGCTGGGTGCGTGAGGGATGCCGGATCTCCCCTTATTCTTTTTGCTCTCTAGTTGGAACCAGCCTGTTGCATGATACTTCAAAGTGACTCCTTTAGTGAACTGCAGCTTGGAAGCAACCACATCAAGGTCCTTTTATGTTTCGACGATGTGGCTCTCATTTGTCCCACCACAAGGGAGGTTGAGGGTGCACTGAACGTTGTTCAGGCATTCTGTGATGTCTCAGGGGTAGAACTGAATAGCAAGAAATCTAAAGGTTCATGGTTCGGCGATTGGATAACGCCGCCACCTTTGTTTTTGGAAATAAAATGGACTTACAGCATCAACAACTATCTAGGGGTCAGCTATGCATTAGGGAAAGACAAGCTTCAGTTTGGAATGATCGTGTGGTTTTAATTAGAGGCTGCCTGATCCCCTGGCGAGAAAGACATATTTCTATCTTCACGAGAAACTACCTGTGTGGAGAGTTATTTTTTCCTGCAAATTTTTACGCCGCTTAGGTTATTCCTCTACCGGGCTCTATCGCCTATAGTGTACGCAGAAAATGTGTGTTTTTGTGTGAGTTCAAGGGTGTGGGTTATGTTGAGGGCAAACCTTCAGTGGAGCGAGAAGTGGGGCTATCTGGGCATGATAAACGTCGTTCTTAATTTGGCAGTGCATCGTTCCTCTTTTTACAAGACCTGGGCAACCCACTCATCAGAGCTTTTTTCGGAAATTGACAAGCCGCCCCTTTCAAAGTGACAGGTCACAGTAACCGCCCTTTCAGAGAATAGCCTTGTGGGAGCCTTCTATAAGGAGATCGCGTCCAATGTTTTTACTGTGGAGGGCCTTTTTCCTAGAGAAAACCTAAGCACAGTGAAACGAAAGAGGCTTTACTAGAGCAACGCGGTACCGATTTTGCCCCTTCCTTTTCCCAGCGTCACCTCAAGTGGACCATCTGAAAGTGACGTGCTGCGCCGCGTCAAGAAACTTTCACCCCCAAAAGTAAGGATTAATTTCTTCCGCTTTTAAATACGAGTGCTTCGCGTTAAAATGAACCAGGAGGCGAAGGGCTTCTTCGTCCCATGGTCCGTCAACTATCACCTCTGCGGTCAACAGGAGACTCATGGCCCCGCCTTCACCGAGAGAGTCAACGTCGCCCCTTCTGGGACGAGGTACAGACCTCATTTTGTGTAAGAATAAGTATGTAGGGGAAGGGCCTGATATTTCTTAGCCACGGCAGGGAAGGCGACAGGAGGGATGTACTGGAGGTGATTGCTGTACTGGGACTGTACGGTCTGTGGCGAACCCGAGAGGAACGGGTGGAATGTGTTATTCCCCAAACCTGTATGGATACATTTTGTATACAAGTTGGAAGGGTCCATAAGTGTTTTAAATTATGATAGCATGCGGAGTGACATAAGGGACTCAATAACCCGGAGACGCATGGCGGCCCGAAAACTCCAAGCAGGCAAACAGACCCCTTTCTAACACTCGGCTTCTCAAGTGACTGCTTGAAATCTCTAATTGTGTTTTGTTTGCATGATTTTAACCACTGTTCCCGTTGCTGGAGGAAGAAGTTGCCGAACAGCAAAGTCTCTGTTTTTTGTGGCTCTGAGATTTTCTCGCTAACAAGTTGATTCCCGAGTGTTTGCGAGTCCGCAAAAAGGTTTAGGGGATGCTCGAGCCCCGAAAACACCCAGAAGTTCAACAACATGAAACGTGACGCAACCCTACCTCTCGACCAAGCAGACCTCACCCTGGCAGAGCCCGCGAAGCCATACTTGAATGACAACGACGGCAATCCAAACCCCTGGATCACCGTGGTACCACGCCACTTCAAAAACCGAAGCTACGACACCGTACTCATCAAAATCACAGACGGCCTAAACCTCAAGGAAACATCACATCCAAAGTCGGACAAGCGATAACGCTTGCCGCCCAATTTACACCGGGTGAGAGGCTCGAGAACGTTTTCAAACTACGAGAAGGCCCTAACCTGATAGCAGCCGTTACATACCATCATGGGTGAAAAGTAAACTACTACGACTATCCTCCATTAACATCGACGGCGTCAACAGACCCACATCGACCTACCTCGCCATGGGCAGAGACCAGGTCAGAGGGGTTGTTCACGGCCTGGAAAATCTAGACGATGCCAGCTTTCAAGACAGTATCTAGAGTCATGATGGCACTATAGTACCAGCACACAGGATGGGAAGGAGCAACACTGTGCTCATCACCTTCGCAGGTCTTCACATTCCAAGGTGTTTTTAAAGGTAGACAGAGTGGTCACCAACATTTACCCCTACCGACCAAGAAGCATTCTTTGCCCATGCTGTCAGAAAATCGGGCAAAAAGCAGAAGTTTGCCCTAAGACCAAAACCAGCATCGCTTGCCAGCAGTGCAACCAGGAATTTCCCCTGGGCTCTGAAATCACAGAGGAGCATCAATGCATCCCTTGCTGCCACAACTGTGGAGACAAACATTCTCCTGCAGACCCTCAATGCCCGGCCCGGCTCAAGGCAGACATGGACCTGAATCACAGCATAGAGATGAGAAGACAGATGCAACTTACACAAAGGAAGAACTGGGGGAACGAGCTTGCCCATGAGGTCGCCCATGGAAACCTTAATCCGACGCGTCCCCATCCCATTGCCCCATTCCTACAACCCCTACATTCATAGGGCATCTATGCCTAAACAGAGAAAGAGGACACTTAAAGAGCTCCGAGAAAACAGAACATTACCGAACAGCCCCTCTTACCTACTAAACAGAGAACACTCAACGCAGACTACAAGCCTCATGACCGAACACCTTAGACACTACATCAGCGGCGCAAAAGGCACACCACAGTACAGCACCTGCGAGTGGTACCCCAGCAATGCCCATTAGCTATGGGACTGCCCCAACGTAGCTGCCACCACTCAAGCAGCAGTACAAACACTTCCAGCAAGACTTAAGCCCGGGAGCTGGGAGGAGTGAGCCAATCCCCCTGCTGGGACCGAACTAATCCTCTGGTTGCTCTTAGTTCACCACGTTAAAAACGTCCTGGGCGATGAGTGGTAAGGAAAATGATCCAGGGCGAACTATTGGGTGCGAATAAATGTTTATTCTCTCTCTTCCCGTCGCTTTATTCATAACCTTTACTCGCGTTTGCGATAGTTCTGGGCTCCTTTTTATTCTTTTGTTTTCTTTGTGCAATAGCTATTCGTACTGTAATAGGTCGTCTTCTGTGTATTGTGCACCTAATGTGTAAATAAATGTTATGTAGAAAAAAGTTTATGCGTGGCCTGGTCGGTCGCGTGTTTGGTTCGCAACTGGAGGGTAGTGGGTTCAAATCCCGCGTCCGCCCAAACTTATTCATGTGGCCTTGAACGCAAATTCAATCACTGTATAAAGTAAAATCATTTGAGACATACGGTGACCTTTCATTCATCTTAATTCCACGCGCTGTCATGTTTTACGTGAGCGTTGTGGGTTGTTGAAAGTTCCCGCGCGAGGTCCTATGGCTGGATTTTCTGGAACGGCATCGACATTTCTGCCACGCCTGCAATTCTCGCTCGACAAAGAGGCCGGCGCGACACGAGGTTCTTAAAATTTATCGCTGGAATATATATGTAGAGGCATCATTGCACGGGTTCTTACAGCAATCACACACGTACATTCTATGAAAAATTTACGCAGATCAACCATAAAATGCGTAGAACAATAAAACGGTAAGATCTAAAATTTCTTGCGCCAATTGCTAGATATCAAAATGGCTGCTGTTAAAAGTCTGCTTAAACGAAGCGGCACGTCGACTTTAATAGTAAATTAAAAGCGGCCATCTATTTGGTCAGTACTTATTCAAAGCAACAGAAGAACATCTCGTGCAACTCTTTGTTTTGGTAACGTGTGTAAGCTCAGGATCAAGTATGGGGGCTGTTTCAAGAATACCTTCTGTGGAAATAATCATAGTAAACAATTAAAATTTATTACATTGTACTTTTTGTTATATTATTTTTCAACTTGAAATAGGTAGATTGCTGGGAGAAAATTCCAGAAACATTTGCCAATCTAAGGCGGCAAACGAATCATACCACGAAATAGGCGAATACTGCTCACTGAATTAAAAAATGCTCCTTGTCCAATGTGAAATCAAGGACAGTAACTATAATACGGTCATGCAGAGAATTAATTGGATTACTCAATTATGGCAGCTTGCCGAGATGATTGAACTCAAGAAAATATTTTTGGGGTAAAAGTGACTTCTTTTTTATTTTGTTTTAACATAGTCCTGTCTGTTAACACGACCCGTTATTAGGAATGCACCGCTATACGAAGAAAATTTCCAAGTACGAACCGCGCCAATTATTGCATTTTTGTCTCCTTTTTTGGACACCTCACAAAATGGACGCTCTTAGGGGGAACAGAGAAGTCCCTATTGCTGATACGGCACTGTACACCCTAACAGAGGCCATAGGTGGTTTCAGAGTTATACGTATGCCCGGATCTTTCTCTTTTTAGATTAGCTAGAATCTGTAGAAACGTTCATGAAATGCTGCTAGATATGCAAGCCATAACAATTAAACACGCACCAAACATAAAGTGACGTGCACTCTAAAAAAGTCGGCCGTGACCTTCATCTTCAAACTCATGTAATGCATGAAATGCAATACTGAAAAAACTATCGTTCACATTTATATAACAAGGCATTGAAATTTCTGAAAGTAAAGATCCATGTTTAAATTGCCTGGTTTGAACAATCCGTCAACTTCAACGAAGGAGCCATAGCACTTGATGGGGTTGATGAATGGGGCTTGCTGATGTGCCCCACATAAAAGTCACTGAATCCTGAGAAAAAAAGCACCATTTCCTTTCCTGCCTGCTTCCAGACATAAACGTGTACAAACAAACAGACTACAAAAACTCGGATGATGATTGAATGATCGGTCTTACTTGCCATGGCAATCGCTTTTTCTGTTCATTCAAACCTCTGAAGCTTAAAAAGGTAGTTCTGAACTTGTCGCACCAAGATCGATATGGAGCATCATCGTACTGCAAGTGTTCCTCGCCAAAATAAACGTATTGGGTTGCGTGCATGCAAAGCTCTTATCAATTATGGCTGTCTCCACGTATCTTAATAAATAGTATTGTTGTTTTTGCATAGTTAAAGACAACAAAATTATGTTTCAATACCGCCAAACATCGGCGCCGCATGTATTGGCGTTACAAAGTTGTGCGCTTGTTTTGCCGATGCGTGGATAACTATATCTTGATATTGAAGAAACGTCTCCACAAATCTACACGTTGCCAGCCGATTCACATATGATCAACAAGAATATTGAGGGCAAAGATAAGCTTCTATGAACTAAAATGGTTACCATACGGTGAAGCTTGGTGTGACTTTCAAAGTATCCCGTGAGATTAGTAACACCAAAAGAAAACAGCGAAGGAGGAGGCGCAAGGGTAGGGAATGTAGAGGAGAGGTAGCGGAGGCTGGCTGGGGAGGGGAGAGAAGGATAGAAAGTGAGGGGGAGTGACAAGGGGGAAGAAAGGGTAGGGCGTAGGGGGACAGAATGTTCTGGAGAGAGAAAGGTGGACAGGTGGCAGCGGGAGGGATTGAAGGAGGTGGGCAGAGAGAGCAATGAATATGTAGAGGGGAATGTAAGTAGGGAGAGGAGAGGAAGGAAAGGAAGGTAGGTGAGAAATGTGGATAAAGAAATAAAAAAAAGAAGACAGAGGCGGAAGCAGTAGAATGTTTTCGGGAGGGTAAAACCGGGAGAGGTGACAGGGAGAGGTAGGGAAGAAAAGGTGGCGGGAGGAGAGATGGGTTGATGAAGGGGATGTGGTGGGGGAGAGGAAGAGGACACATGGAACGGTAGTTGAGGGGCGCGACCCTATTGAAAATCGCTCTGATGGGATTTAGGATTTTTTAAAGGGTGTGAAGGGGACTTCAGGAATTTCTGAGATGTTTGAAGTGGGCACCGATATTTCCTGGTGGGTTCGCTGGCCCCGTCAGAGGCTCTCCTGAAATGTCTGAAGTGCCCTTTACAATGCCTTGAAATGTCTGAAAGCCTGTCAAGAACTTTGCTAATGGGGTCGGGAAAACCTTCAGGCTTCTTAAGATGTTTGTGGGCAACGGCTTAGGTGGAGAAAACACATTTCGCAGAATTAGAACATAGCTGCCTTTCGTACGCGACGGAAAAAAAAGTATTTGGAGAATGCCGATCGTATCTGTGTCCGGTCAGATTTTTATTACTGCTCTTCTATCAAATACGAGTAGGCTCCTGGACCCGCGTGTCACTGCCCGGGTGTTCGGTCGCCAGGGAGGCCACTGAGGGCGACCGCCCCATGTGGAGAATTGACAAGCCGTGGGCCGAGTGGTGTTGACCGAGCGGCGTTTTGAGGCGAACGCAGTCCTGTCCGCTCGAGGCGAAATCCGTGCAGCCATGAGTAATAATAATGAGCGCAGCGCGGCACGGCGCCTCTCTCCACCCGGCGATGGGGAGAGCAAATGGGAGAGGGTGCAGGGCTGCCAGGCTGGCCAGGGCAGCAGTCGGCGGGAGAGAGTGGTGTGGGGAGGCCGCCCGACAGCATAGCCATTTTTTCTCTGCTCGTGGGCGGTTCCGGTTTGCCCACGCACGAGCCGGCACGAATAATTGGAGCGGACCGATTTCCTTCAGGAAGGTGAGCATCCATGCCATTGAGGGCTCGCCTCTTGGTCTGTTTTGATCTGTGCGGTTTTTTCCTTGGTTCCGCAGGTGAACCCCAGTTCGGCGTTGGCCGCCTTCAGCACCGCTCGAGCGCCATCGTCTTCAGCGCATTCAAGGAGATGGTGACCGGTGTCGGCTTACTCGCTGCAAAACCTGGCAGTCGGGGTCAGCGTCCCACCGCATGTTGTGCCTGCGCACCGGGATTGTGGCACTGTGGTTCCTGAAACGGTGGATGACGGCCGCTGTCCCGCCTTCTTCCTTGCGCCTCTTCGTCCGTCCGGCTTCAGAAGCATCCATCGAGCGAAAAATACGCCGAAGACGCCGCCGCGACGGCATCATGGACGAACCGTGACTGTGCTGGGGATTTCTCAACGGCGACGGGTGCTGCTTGCGAGTTCGTGGTTTTCGCTAAACGTGCTTACTGGGACTGTGTATGTGTCCGTGAGGTGCATCTGCTCGGTTTTATTAGCTGAACTACCGTACATCAGGAATATACCCAGCGGCATTGTGAGTACTTTGAAAGATATTTTTTCTTTGTGATAAAGAAGTCAGTTGTCCCTATTTGATATGATCTCTTTCGTCTACAGCTCCTTGCGCCGGGTTTCAACAAACGTTGCTTTTTATCGTCTTTTTGAGCTATAATATGCATGTACAACTAAATGTCTGCAATAAAGTTTTAATAATGTTTTGAACCGCATTTTTGTCTATGGTTCACAGTCATTTGGCCGTCTAAAGGGTTGATGGGCTAAAGGGTCTGACTGGTTGAAAGGCTGTGGGGCTAAAGGGTTTTTTTTATGGGGTATCTCTAAAGGGTTTTTCTGTAGGGTATTTTTGAAAGGGTTTTGAAGGCCTGTGAGGTCCCATAATCCTTCAAGACTGACAGGCCTCTTAGAAATATTTTCAATAGGGGAGAGGGATGGTAAAAGAGAGGAAGGGAGCAGGAGGGCGTGGAAAAGGCAGAAGAGGGGGAGGGGTGTCGTGTAAGTGAAGTGGTTTCAAGTGACGTTAAAGATTACTTGACCTCAACTTTCTCGATATATTTAACTATAAAAATTGAAATTATTAAGAGTTTACATCACGTGAATTTTCGCAGCAAAATTTGCGGAGAAACCTAAAAAGGTCATGAAGCGAGTTGTTTTTATTTTGCTAAATCCTGCTTAGAATGGCTCCCTAACGTAAATAACTGAACAAACCTGCCTTCTTTTTTTTCTCTAGGCAATTGTAGTAGTTAAACGAAATTGAAAAATATGAGCGTTGTTCATCCCCGCAACGGGGATCCACAACAAGCTGCCAGGCGGCCTGGTGCCTGTTATGTCACTCCAACGTTAATCATAGCCATGCGAAGCGGTTGGGGAAAAAAATACGGGCTTATCTCCTGCAAGTGGTAGAGTTCGGCTATTCTAATCACCGCAGTGGTCGGACACGAGCCAATATCCGACCGTCCGACGAGGCATTGATTGTTACGAGACGGAGACGAGTGCTTACGCAGTTCTCATGTCCAATACACGAGCCGCGCTCGACTGTCGTCAGGCGGGTGGTTTCAAACCCCAATTTCGTTATCTAGCTTTGCGAAGGCAAGACTGGTAGAAGTGGTTTTTTTATCCTTGCAAGTTCACCACGACGAAGAACGTTTTGAATCAGTGGCAGTCTGTGCGAGAATACTTGAGCCAGACTAGAACCAATACGCCTCTGCGAAGTCAAACATTCCAACCCGATACCGTTTCATGACCCCCCTTTATTTGGTGTATTCGCGATAAGAAGCTCAGTAGCGGCACTTCAGTTTTCCTCACTCTGGGTAGTACGCGTGCTACCCACGCGGTTCTGATTTAGTCTTAATGCGAACGCACTAACTGTCCCGTGGAGCGAGCCGACGTCATGAGCTTTAAAGCCTCACCAAAGGGCCCCTTCCCTTGTCCCAATATCGTCTGTAGCAGAAATCTGATGGATAGGCTGCGATTGGCTGGCGCGCGTTATCAAGGAACATGGCTCCCATTGGCTCTCGTGTGTCGTAGTTCCAAGGGACACCACAAAGAAGCCCTCTCCATGGCGGCTCAGCGCACGCAGCGGCCCGGCAAAGTACGGTGGTGCGGGCCTGGCCGCTTGGACGCACAGCCCACCCGGGCAAACTCGTTGAAACGGTGCACGGCCGAGCTCAGCGCGGCGCGGCACTTCACGAGAGCGCGTGCTCAGCCGTCGGCCGGAAAAACGTGGCCGTCCACGCCACTACGCCGCAGATGAACTAAGTCAGCGGAAGAGCGACATTCATGCTTTCGCATTCACAACACATAAGAAGTCCTTAGGTGTCCTCGGACTTTTTGTAGTACAGTGAATCATTGCATAACACGTGCTTGCACCAGCAAAGATAGTTGAAGTATCCTCACTCGGGGTTGAGAAAAAATTTCACAAGGCGGCGATACCTAAATTTCTTGTCGAGTATAGGTCCAGTAACGTCAAATTCCCTGGTCAGCTAGGAAACTGAATTGGTGCATTGGTCACGTGGCCCCGTCTGTTGCCCTAAATTTAGCGCAAAATGTTCTGCCGGACGGAAGAGGGGATAAAAATTATAGTATTTAAAGAGGCGGGATTACGTTAAAAAGCATTTCATGCTTTAAAAAAGAGACAAGGGAGTCGGCTTTTTTGCAGAACGGGAGATAAACAAATCACGGTCAATGATTTAACAGTCCTAGCGACTGTCGGAGCTATTTATGTAAGGATTATAAGTAGAGCTGGGTGTTGATCGAAAATTCTACCCCATCAATCACCACCAGTTGATCAAATAATTAATATAATATTCGTTTCCTTTCACTCTCTACTGTTTAAAACATGTGAAAAGTTTTTTTTTTGTTTCTGCTGAATATGTAAAAAAAAACGGCGGAGTACGATTTCGGGATTTCATTCAAGCTTGATGTCACTACAGTCAAATGGCACCCACACTCACAAATTATTAATTCAGTGAAGAAGAAAACAATGTCGTTCAATATCTGGCAATATCTAACTCCTTTGATTCTATAGAATAGTCACTGCTGTGGTAAACAGACACTCGCGCGGTCTTGATGTGGCTGAGACACGTATAGCATTCTCCACTTGTTTCGAGTTTCCTCTCGCCTCCACAGTGCACTTTAAGCCAACATTTATGCTAAAGTTTACCTTCATACAAGTGTATTCGTCCACGTTTGGGAGGTAAAAACGTTAAACTTTTACGTCTTTGTTTTTTGGTGGGACGGTATTTCAAATTTAACAGATTAACCACTTAGAAATATAGGCGCGATCAAAGCATTTGTCAAATAATTTGTAGGTTAATAAATAATATGTCCAGCCCTAATTATAATATTCTTGGCCTCTCGTTTGCGCAATTAACCTGCAACTATGAACATCTCCACAACTCTACAAATCTCCCCCTGCAGCAAGGCACCCTGCGTCACATTTCCTTGAACAGAACACCAGGTACTATCTCTCCCTCCACCCATTTCGCTCACTTGACCTGGGACCCAACCTGTGAGCATAACGTTCTCCTTTGCACCTCCCTCGACCCGGTGCTTCACACTGACCAACAGTAAAACAAATTACAAGGCAGCAAATTGATGGTAGAGGCAAATTTGTAGAAACCACAGGGGTGATTATCTTTGAATGCAGTAGTATTTGTGGATGCTCACCGTCAAATTTAGTAAAAAAACTGAATTGCTGCATAGGACGTGACGTCACAATTTACGCTAAATTTAGAGGAGAAACTCTCCGCTAAATTTAGTGTCGTCCTCAAGGACGACACTCCATCCTTGTCGTCTTCTATAGGACGACGTCGCTAGAGGACGACGTCATAGGCGACATCTAGGATGACCTCTAAGACGACCATACGAGCGACCTAAAATATACATTTCGCACTACTTGTAGGATGACCCCAAGTTCAACGTCTTATAGGACGTCGTACTTTAGGTCTTCCTAGAGGACGACGTCAAGGACGACGTCTAGGACAACCCATAGGCCGGCCTCTAGTGTGATCTCAAAGAGCACTTCTAGGGCGATATCTAGGAGAACCGCAAGGACGACCTATAGGATGACCTCAAGGGCGACGTCGAAGACCACTTTCAGGACAACCTGGAGGACAACCTCAAGGAAGACATCAAGGACTTCTAGAACGACGTCGAGGAGTAAGTCTAGGTCGTAAGGTCCTTCGAAGAGGGTGGGACTGTAAAGGGATGCGTACTGCCGCTCCGCACACGCCCGGCGCAATGGGGTGAAAGCACAGTGAGCTGAAATGGTCTACTCTGCCTACCTACAGCGCATTAGGAGGCCACAATATAGAAGACTGCAAGCAGGGCATCTGGCCGCCGCCATTTCTTTGCTCGCGCGGGCAAGTGCGATAGGAACTTACACAGCTTCCAATATCTACGTTCACGCTCCACGCTGCACATGCGTGCACGCATGCGACAACAGTGAGAGCGCCATGCTAGCAACAGACAGATCTCAATAAGCTTTCGTCGTGACACTGCCGTAGCTCTAGTTCACGGGAGGGAAACGGTCGTGCTGGTGACGGCTAGTGCCGTCTCGTGCTCCACAGGCGCAGAGCTGCTGCGAGGTTATTGCACGTGCAGACAGACTAAAGTTCCCTCGATGCATTCTGGCAGCTTTTGTGTAGTAAAAATGACTTGTGTTAGCTGTCTATTTTCTATACGTAGCTTGAAAACTCTTGAGTAGTAGCTTATTAATGCTATAGCATTAAAACAAGCACGTCTCCACAGTATCAACGGCCGGTACACCTTCAGGCATCATCCTCCCGTATCGCTACCAAGCAGCCATGTTAACTTTATACAGTAAATTTATTCGTGACAAAACAAAATATATATTCAATTGCCGACCAAAGTCGCGACAACACAAATGATAGTCCGACCACTCAAAAATACACATCATAAGTAAATTCGCACGAAACCATCTGAAAAATGCTCTTCGAATTCCCTCCGCCGATCCCATTCTCGAAGGGACCGAAGTGGACTATGAGAGCCCCAAACAACTGTGCTTTAATGACACATGCACAACCTCTTACACAAAGAGAAATCCGCCCTGCCTTCTTAATGCGATTAACAGCAATTTCACGCGTTTTAATTTGGACAAAGACAAAGTACACACTGAGTCCGTACAGACCCATGACGATTACGCACGCAGAAAAAAGTCGTCATAGCTCCGCGCCGCGTCCCCGATTACGTTGCCTCTCTGCAACCCAAAGACAGACAGAACAGCTCTTCCTCACCTAAAGAGGGCAATCACAAATTTCTACACTCTCATAATGCAATTAAACGAAAACTTATGCTATGTGCACGGGGACGATGTGCATGACGTTTGGCAATGCGGTGCCTTGAAGGTGTCTCAGACTGCTGTGTTTTGCTTTTCCATCACCAACAGTGGCGTACCAGCTCGGTTTTGAGTGGGGGGGGGGGGGGGGGGGGCAAACCAGAACCCCCCCCCCCCTGGGCCGGGGGCGGTGCCCTTCGTATCCCTTGGGCGCTGCGGCTAGTGTTTGCATTGTCCAGTAGCGGCTGTTTAAGGGGGGGGGGGGCAAAGTACATGACGCCCCCCCACTCTAAGAACTGGGGGGGCAAGCGCCCCCATTGCCCCCCCCCCGGTTGGTGCGCCCATGATCACCAATACATCGAACGTGGTCCCGTAGTTGTCACAAATTGTGCAACGAATTCCCGACTGTCGTGTCTTCGGGTCTGGCGATCCTTGCGGTTTATCTCAGAAGTTCTGGCAAAAACGCACGAGCAAACGCGGGTGTCGCGGTCGTCACGCCATCCCAACACCTGACTGCCGAAGCTTCCTTGGAATGTCAAGCCGTAGAGCGACCTGCTGCAGAATACGCGTCTGCCACATTCTCCACCTCGGCTGTGACATCGCCAGGAGAGTAAAGCATGACATTCCTACGAGTGAGTAGGCGAAAACCGAGGCTCAACTATCTTGGACACTGTGCAGACACATCAGTCAGACGCGTTCCTGGCACCATTGATTCAATTACGCATTGTCCTTCGCAGATCGCATTTTTACCATGTAATCAGTTTATGTGCATTGCCACTCACTTGTGGCGTGACGATGCGCACAAAAGCAAAAGAAAGCAAATAGAAAGCTCCTTTAGTCTGTAGACTGCAAGAGGAGTTGGTTATATAATTCATCTCCTAGCCACTTTCATCCGTTTCACAATAACAGTTTTAATGCTAAACCGTGAATACCTACAGTTTATTCTTACCTCGTATCTAAAACAAGAAACATCATAGTTAAGATCACAAGTTATTGTGCCTGAATATTGGTTGTACTTTTTACTCAACATAATAAAATATGTTTTACCTTGTCCTTCGTCCGGAGGAGGATCGACAAAATGCATAAAATCTTCAAGGTCAGAGTCTGCAGTAAGCAAAAAATCGGAAATAAGTGACATTTAGGACAACACCCTACATAAGTACAAATAGCTACGCGTTTTTTTTTAAATCGAATCCGAACTGGAAAGCACCGAGCACATTTCTTATAAGGCACTAAAAATACTGGCATCAAGACTGAAGCTTGCATTTGCCTGCGCAAAACTCAAAATTGAAGCGTATAAGTCAATGATATTAACAACAATCGAATATGAAGCCCACCTTGAGAACCATGCAATCAAGAAAAGATTAAAAAATAACACGCCTAAAAAATGATGGGCCATTGTTTTCTTATCGCGATCACTCCACATGCTCTATTTTTCTGCTGAAGTTCCATGCTAACCTTCTGCCGATACGTACGAAGATAAACCTCACTCGAATTAATTATTGTTTTAATTGCTACAAGGCGACTACTTCATTCAAATGGATAAATTTGTTACCTATATGCAAACTTTATTAAGACTTATAGAACTAAAATTAGACAATTAGCTTTGTCTTACTGCTTTAAAACAGACTCTAAAAAATGCGTTGTTAAATGTGGCCTTTAATAGAACTGGCTAACCGCGGATGCTAAAACAGTCAACATAAGCATATTTTTATTTGTAACGTTTTTAATTAATTAGCATGCTTGTACTTTTAGAACGTTTGCCATCCTGCTTTTGACTAACTGTTGGAAGTGCGTTACAAACAGATATAAAAATAAAAAGCAAACAATATAAAAAACAAAAACGTGGTCGTGGGTTTGTGGTGCTACACTGCAGACTACGCCGAAATGGGATAGCATGACTTGTCTTCTATAAATTCAATACCAAGCTAATTAAATTGTGACGAAAACTATAATGAACACCATTGCTTGTAGTTGGGTATTGCTTTTATATTAAGGGCATGCTGCGCCAATACGGTTATACAGAACAAACCCGTAAACTATAATGTTACAGAAGTAGGTATGGTAGATAGAAATTAACACGACGTAAATGTTAAAGCGCCGTAAAAAAATGTTTCTTCTTTATTTAGTATACCTGAGTTTTGAAAAACGAAGGTTTGCCCTGTAATTCTGAAAGTTAAAGATTGTATGACTAATGTCATCCCTGGCAATTGTAGACACCGGCATAGGCGTAGACTATGGGGGGGCGATGGGGCTCGTGCCCCCCTGGTGAGATCCAGGAGGGCAGAGCCCCTCCGGGCCCGGGCCTTGATCTTTTTTTTTTTTGCTTGTGTTTGTTGTTAGTTTGTCTTTGATAATTTGTATTTTGTCTTAAATGTATAATACTTCACCCATGTTTGTGCACCACACAATAGAACGCTAAGTTGTTTGTGGGCACTGGAAAATAAACCATTATTATTACTATTTCCGAGACGCTGTTTACGTGCCATGTAACGAGCTTCTAGTAGTAGGATGTAAACAAAATAACGCCTACGTTGCCTTTATTGACAAAATACGTGGGAAATGGAATCCCAGCGTGCTTGCGTTAGCTTCAATCTCCGGTTCTGGCGAAAACATAACGCGCAGCACCCCCCCCCTTCCCGGGGAACTTCTCAGCCTGCCCCCCCCCCCCCCCCCGGGAAAATGGAAAGTCTACGCCGCTGGACACCGGTGTTTTAGAAAACGAAGAAATGCCGGAGTTTTAGAAGACGATTCTGTACCTAAGAACGCTTTGAAATAACGGGGATAACGAAAATTCGAGAAACAATCGTTGGTACACTCTGTATCCATGGACCTTTCTGGAAAGTACTGTGCTCCCTGAAGTGGCGCGCGTAATAGGTATTACGGGAAGAGTGAGGGCCGCTGCTTCGTAGTCAGCCGCAACCGCCGTAGCGCGTACGAGATTCACGCTGCCTCCGTTGGCGTTGGGTCCCAGAGTATGGCCGACGACAATCTTTGTAGCGCCCTGTGCAGCTTCGCGTTGCACACATCACGTGAGAAACCCTCAGGCACAGCAAATTTGTCAGCTGTCCTTTTTCTAGGTGGAACGTTGCTCTAAATGAGCTACCGTTTTTTTTCGGCTATAGCGTTTTGTTTTTGGTGTAAAAGAGCAGGTTTCACTCACGCATCCAACGTGGTTTTTTTTGTCGGTACAAGAATTGATAAATTTATATCACGTTCACCATGAAGATGAGACCAGAAACTCCGCCTTCGCAGCGAGATTGCTGGCTTTCGCAGTGCTTTGATTGCGCATGCCTGCGCGTTCACACTTGCGTTAACAAGGGCAGAACGCTCAAGCTGAAGGCGGAACTACTATACTTTATCTCACCTTAGCATGGATAATTGTTAGCCACGCATGCTAAAAGCGTCAGTTACACTTCGTCTCACCTTAGCTTTCAGGATTGTTAGCTGTACATGCTGAAAGCGCGAACTATTCGCTTTGGCTGATGCCTCGGTGGCTGCACGAACGCTCGTGCCGTGATTGCTCCTGTCGACGCTGTTAAAGGACACATGCAAAGGAAAAAAACATTTTTTTTAAACAGCCCAGATGAACAAAGTTTGTCATAAAAGGAATTTACAAAGAAGAAAGAAAATTTTAGAGCTATATTTACGGCGCAAAACGAATTTGTAGTTGGCGCCCGCGGGAGCCGCCGCTGGTCACGTGGTAGACCTGTGCGTCGCCGCCGCCGCACGCTGAGCGTTGTGCGCCGCCGCTTCAACGGGTTTCTCCACGCCGCCGTCGCCGCCGCCGCACAAGTTCGTCTGCTGCGGGGCGCCGCCGCCGTCATCTGACCGGCGCACAGGTCTATAACTTCTGCTTGCGCTTTTTCAAAAGCTTCATTTGGGCTCTAAAAGTTACTTATTAATCTTTGTTTTTTGTTGCACTTCTAACGAAGATGAATAAGTAACTTTTCGAGACCATAGGAAGTTTCCGAAAGATCGCAAGTACCACGTGACAAATAGGGGCCAGTCACGTGATAATTATGGGCCACCTTTCCGCGGCGCCCGTGGGCGCCAACTACAAATTCGTATAGCGCCGTAAATAGAGGTCTAAAAAAATTTATTTTTCGTTGTAAATTCGTTTTATGACTTTCTTTTCCCAACCCGGCTGTTAAAAAAAAAGTTTTTTTTTTCCTTTGCATGTGTCCTTTAAGGCTAGCCGCTCACGCTTCAACGGCCTTCGCAGTTAATCCATGCTAAGGTGAGACGAAGCGTAGACGTTTTACACACGCGCAAGATTACAGCCGCCTTTGCCGACCTTCTCTTGTCTTGCCGAGATACCGAGCCACTGAAATGGGCGTTGACGAGCCTCCACAAAGGCCAATGCTGAGTAGAAGGACGCAATAAAACCTAAAATGGCAATGACCTGGCCTGTAATGGCAATCAAAAAGTGAAGTAAACGGAATAAGAGGAAACAAAAACTGAAGTTTCATTATGGCGCCACCCATAAAGAAATACATTAAGGCGTCTATAGACTCAGCCAACTGTGGAACTCCCGCGCGGGTGTCCCCCCTGCGCGGGAGTTCAAGATGACGACGGTCCCTACGATATTGCTTCGCAGGTCCACACCACACGGCATTACGCACGCCCTATTCCGCTATAGTTCCTCCAACGGCCGATACCAAAGCAGTGGCGCTTCGAACGACGGAAGACAAACCGCGGTGAGTGAGTGAGGGGTGTAATGCCTTTGTAAGCAGCGACTATGAGCAGTTCCGTAACTGAGTTAATTTAATAACGTTGGTCTCAGCTTAAAGTGGCACGAACACGAAATGACGTGCGCGCGAGCTCTTTGCCCCTTCCTTCAAAGTCGGCAAGCAAGAAGGGCAATGCGTATCGCGCTCATGTCATCCATGGTTCATGCACCGTCAGGGGTGCTGTAGTTGCGCGCCTTGGTGCTTGGTGGCGTCAACGCGTGACAATCTCGCTTAGTATTAATGTCCCAGGGCGAGAACTCGAGGTCACGGTTGTAAAGCGCTCTTCTGCACAAAGAGCGCTCCCGCTAGAAATGCGTGTCTCAAGGTCAAGATCTAGGTCTATCTCGGGCTTGTAGCTTTACCTGCAGTCTCAGGTTATGGGTGAATGGAGTATTGGCCCCGAGAGCGAACACAAGCGTCACTGCGGTCGCCGCGCCCTGATAGGGTGAGGTGTGCCGTGACGTCAGGGGAAGGACTCAGCTTCGCCATCTCGCATCTGGCTCGCTTTCCTGCCTTGGTTTCCTGGTTCGGCCGTTCTGTGCCGCAAGTACTTCGAGGAGCGGGATCTTGTTTACCGGTTCTACAAGACACTGGGTTAGGCCGATACAGACGTGCTTCCGTACCTTTTCCAAACGTGTTTGTCACTTTTACCTTTATAATTGCGTTAAAATCCCGAAAGCTATAGGCGGAGACAATTCCGCCGAGGACCTCCCTGTCAGTCCAATCGGCACAAGGCAATCGTGCAAGGTGTCGGTGAAACGGCGGCATAAGTGTTTCAGACGCCGGAATTACATTCCTTGCTTTTCATGATTTAGGAGAATATTACATCCCGCCTTGCAAGCCTTTCAGTTGGCATTTATATTAAAGGCCTTTTGGCGGTCGGAAAATTACCTCGCGTCTCCGACTCTGCGCGTGCCACTCCGCGAGCGCAGGTTCACAGATGTCTGAAAGGCCATCGATCTGAAGACCTTTGAAGTGCTCGTGGAGCAGGGTCGTTTTACATCCATGTAGCTTTTTAGTGAATTAATGATATATAGTTCGTGCAGGTATGCAGTCATGTTTTATTTTTGAAAACACGCACAATTGCTGGAAATGAGTTTGTGCGATGCAGGAATAACGGCCGAATGGCCCCATGTTGCTTGTATGAGATGTATTGAACTGCCCAAAATATGCGCAGCATTAGTACCGTACTTAGGAATGTTTATACCTTTTCCTGGCACTCTTACTTTATTCCATCCTTGTGTATTCGAAAAAAAAAACCTTTAGTATTAATTGTCATTTCCAATTGAAAAAGACTGTTGCAGGTGCCCAAAAGTTTCCTCTACCTCCAAACTCCCCACAGCTGGACTCTCTGACAACGGAGGAAAACAGGAGGAACAGCGAGGATTCGAACGGCTGTCCAGTGGTAGATCCTGCACTAATAGCAGAAAATATGGAACCTGTGAAGGGTGACAGTTCGCGTGAATAAAGCGTTTGATATATAAGCTTCAGGACAATTTTATGCAGCTAAAATCTCAATTTTAGAGACTAAGGGACTGATAACGGGCTAGACTCCTTCACCTACGTTTGTTGTACATAACTTGAGTGATATTCTAAAGAAGTTCCCAGATAGCACCAGTCGAGTTCATTGAAATACTATCCGAATCCAGAAAAGGCCAAATGCGAGCAATATAAACATATAAAAACAAATAACTTTATATGCCTGTGTTCGTTCTTTCTTTACTTTATCCATACTTGGGCCGTCTCACTTGTGATTCTTTCTCCATGGCCCAGACTATATCTAACATGTTGCGCGAGCAGCATGCAGCATTTTTGCTTCGGCGTTTTGTTTAAAAACCGAGATAAAAAAGTATACATACTGAATAAAAAGTTAAAAAAAGTGCGAACAAACAGGGACAATGAAGAAACACGGACGACAGCACAGGCGCTTCACTCTCAACTGTTTTTTATTAACACCATTGTCACGTATATACATATACAATGCCCAAACCACACCGCATTCAATCGTATACGTAGCCTGCCAATTCAATCATACCATCAGTAGCATTGGTTGTGTGAGACGCAAATCTATAGTGATGCTCCTGCAAATGCGGCCATATTTCTTCATTGTCATATAAGAGCTGCGATTCATGCGTTGCCTGCCCTGTTAACCATGGCTGGAATGTTGGTAGAAGTTTCGCCTGCAGCTACAGGCCGTACCTTGTGGGCAACCTGGGGATTCCAAGCGTTTGGTCCAGGTTGCCCCTCCGACAATCATGAGTGGTCATCTTCACCACGAGGGGGCCAAGGGCAACTGGCCAGGCGAGTGGCGCTCCGCCGCTGATAAAGGGCCGTCGCAGCGTATGCGCGGGGGCTGTTGGGATCGCGGCACAGGCGATAGCGGTAATTAAATGTTTACGTGTTGTTGAACCGGTGTGCTTTGTCATTCCTCGAGACGGGTAGCAGCAAGGAAAATCCCACAACCTTAATAAAGGCAGATATGAAAATTTACACCCCCTTCAAAAAATGTGCACGAAAAAAATATATAAACGAGCGCGCCGAAAGCGGACGTCTTCAAAGCCTCCACAGGGCGAGCGGAGCGGTTAAGGTAAAAAAATCTGTCCTCGCCGTGAGGTCACCCGGTTCGCCATACGAGGGCGCCACACAAAGTTTTCGGGGCTAATAGAAAGCGCGCTAGCGTCCTCCGACAAGTCACATTCGGGACTAAGTATCCCCACGAGCGAACCATACTGCCGCGAACTAGCGCTACTTCTTAGGAACTCATGTCGTCGCGAAATTCCAATGAAGCTTCAAAGACCT
The DNA here is from genome assembly GCA_037355805.1 of Ixodes ricinus. NCBI lineage: Eukaryota > Metazoa > Arthropoda > Arachnida > Ixodida > Ixodidae > Ixodes > Ixodes ricinus. The sequence continues at coordinate 14,363 of JAZHYW010010134.1, read as the reverse complement.
CCACCAGACTCAAGTTCGAAAACTGATCATTCATTTTAAAATGAGGTTTCTTGACTTCACTGCCTGCAGCCCAGAAACTCTAGTCTAGGCTAGTGCTTCTGGGCTGCCGGCACAGCATAGACCACATCGAAACAAACAATGAAGTGAAAAACAGAAATGAAAGACGTTTACAACTCCCTGTTAGGGCCGAATTAGAGCGCAGCTCTTGAGGAGGAGGAGGGGAGGGGACGGACGGGACGGTATGTCCCTCCTCTTCATCCGTACCCTCTCCTCCTACCTCCTACTCTACTCCTCCCGTGCTCCTCGCTTCCTCCCCCTCTTCCTCCTCCTCCTATCTTCCTCCCTCCTCCTCCTCCACCTGCTCCTCCCTCCTCCTCCTCCATCCGTCTCCCTTCCTCCTCCAACTCCTCCCTTTTCCTCTTCCTCTCCTCCTCCTCCATCCTGCTCCCTCCTCCTCCTCCTTCCACCCTTATCCTCCTCCCTCCCCTCCCCTCCTCCTCTTCCTCCTCCCTCATCCTCCCTCCCACGCGGTGCATTATGGGAAACGTCCCATAATGCAACGCGCGCGTCACTGCGGCGATTATGGGACTTTTCCCATAATGCACCGCGCGGTGCCCAAACGTCACTGTGCCGAAACGTCCGCGCAATGCATTATGAGAAACGCCCCATAATGCACAGGGTTGACGTTTCGGCACGGTGACGTTTCGGCAGAAGCCCGAAACGTCACCCTCGTGACGTCACCGGTGACCCTCGTGACTTCACGAGTGACGTCACGACGCTGACGAGTGGCGTCACGACGGCCCCGCGCGTTGCATTTTGGGTCGTTTCCATGATGCAACGCCGTTACGAGTTAAGCGGTTTCTTAAGCGGTTTCCGTAACGGCAACGCCGTTACGGAAACCGCTTAAGCCGTTTCCGGCTTAAGCGGTGTCGGCGACGCCGACACCGCTTAAGCCGGAAACGGGCGCCTAAGAACTGCGCCCCCAAACGTTCCATCTCCGAACCCCTTTAACGGTAAACGAAAATTTATTTTCCTTCGCTAAAGAAACGAAGAAGACCGCAGCTCTTTTAATTTTCCCAACAACCTTCGATGTCCGCTAGCTTACATATATGCATCTATGGATTAAGAATAGTGCTGAAGTGATGATGTTAATAATTTTGCGGATTTTACCATTAAAGTGGGTGAGCTCTAAACACAAATTCGTGCCCTAGCAAAGAATAAAATAAAAAATAAAAATAAGTATTGAGCAATATCCCATATTGTCCTGAATCAGGCGCCAGCAGTGCTCCAGTCGCGCCTTTGTGCTCGCACACTGCACGAGCTATCGTCCGTTTTGTGTTTTCTTTGACGACACTCCTGGACTGGTAATGTGGCAGTTAGCCCTGGCGCTTTCAGAGTCCACGCTATCTTGTCGTGCCGTCTGCCTCAACCCCAGGGCGTCCGCGAGCCTCCAATCGTGCTCACTCCGGAAATTATCCATCGAAGGTAGCAGCAAGCGCTGGCAGAAGAGTACCAGGCGCTCTAACGTCTCTGCTTCTTACTCGCACGCCCTACAAATGGAAGAAGTTAATTCGGGATGAAAACGTTTCATCTAAGTCGATGTCCACAGGGCCCCCGCTCGAGCCTCGAGCAAAAGACGACTACCTATACTGTTGTCATATAGTTGAACTTCATTCGAGACTTGCACTTTGTTTTCTTCGTAGACCACCAGATTTGACTTTGCTTGGGCTGAGTCAATCCTATGGAAGATCTCGCTCTCGCGCTAGTTTCATCCGGATCTTAAACTCACCCTTTTCTTTCGTTAGTGCCTGCACAGGCTCGGCAAAACGAATACCTCTTCTTGAGTTGGTACAGCCGTCTCTCCAACTTGGTCTGCCCCCCGTTCATGTGGGCATACACGAATAGTTTCCTAGCCGAGCTGTACGGACCCATGTACCGCAGTCTTCTACCATAGCATATTTTACTCGCTACCTCCCTTGCCTTGGAGCTCGACCACTTAAGTCTCCTCGGACGACTTCGCTGGCGACATTTCCATGGTAGCCCAAGGCTTGACGACCAACCTTTTGCTGCCGCCTCTCCAGTGGGTTGCTCGCATCCCCAGGGGCGCAAACAACAACGTTGGCGAATGTCACCTCTGGCACCTTCAGTGCCTTCAACACCCCGGATGACCATGGACCGGTTGTGACTTCACAGGCTGCGTTTACGGAGGATGTTGATTCCGCGCACGGGTGACTGTCGAAGGCGTGCATGATGCTCCTGAAGGTAGTACGGTGTATTGAAAAGGATGACTCCCAAGTATTTGTAGGCGCCTTCAACCGGCACAGCCTCACCACTCAAACGGAGGGAACATACCCTTGACTGTGCGGGTCCCGAGAACTAGACGACTGCCGACTTTTTTGCATTTATACTTATGTGCGATGCGGCAGCCTCTGAGGCACATAGGTATATCAACCGTTGTATATCTTCCACAGTCTCCACTGTCAGTATGATGTCGTCGGCAAAACAAGCCCTTGCAGCACCCAGTGCGCTTCCTAGCCACTTTCCAGGTTGGTGATAAAAAAAAACTTTCGACAGAAGCAGCCTCTTTCTCATCCCAGGCACGTATAACGTGTAGAGAAGCGGGGATTCTGGGCATCGCTGTTGAACGCCCCTTATCACTCTCACTTCATCCGACTGTGCCCCACGTAGTTCTGCTCGTACCACATTCCCCCGGTGGAGACAACGCAAGAGGGTCACACCCCGTTTGGGCAGCTCCAGCTGTTCTATTTGCTGCTTCAGTAGGGGGTGTGGGACACTGTCATACGCCTTTGCGATGTCAGAAAACACGACATCAAGGGTATATCTTCCCTTCAGGCAACATTAAAAACTGCATGAAAGGTGCAGTTATGGCGGTACCGTGTGCGACCTAGCGTGCAAAAAGCTCGACTAAGCTGGACTTTGCTTGACTGAGGGCGAGACACAAACACAGTTCCAACAATGCCTCGTGGCGCTCACTGGTATCGCTGGCGTTTCCGGAAAGGTCAATGAGTATGCATCCGAAAAACTGAAGATTTCTTGGTCACAACGACAAAATTATTACTAGAAAAACAAGAGTGTGTTTTAGAAGGGAATTTTGTAAAATCCCAAGGTCAGTAGGCCTGAATAAATGACACTTCCCTTTTCTTTGATAACTTGAACTACTAACAAATGGCGCTCGCCATTTAGCTCGTCAAAATTTTTTTAGGACACTGGGTCATGGTACACAAATTTTATTTGTTTTCATTTTTAGATTTACAATTTCAGAAGACAGTCGCATAAGCTTCGGATTTCATAGAATTGAAAATCCATCAATAATGAACTCTATGAGCTCAGAATTTTTAGCCGAAAATGAACTCCGAAGAAACCCTTTGAATTTCACAAGAAATAAACTTTGAAAACAGACAATCTTACTCATAAGTAAACTTGAGCAAGAAAACGAGAAAGGCGTACAGTTTGTGCATGTTGTCCGTCTGTCCCGTTTTTGTTTTCTCAAGTTTAATTATTCCGACCTACCCGCTCGTTCTATCCTTACTCATAATATACACTGATTAAGGACCAATGCTTTAGATGATCTATGAACTAGCTCATCCCTGCGTCCGTTCCCTTCCGGCGGGGTCTCGCTACGCCTGCCGCAAAGTGTTATCGATAGCAGAAAACTCATGCTGAGCATCTCCTTGGTTCTTACCCCGTCATCGACTAGAGTAAAAAAATATGAGAATGCCAGGAACGATCTCTGGTTTTCACTCTTCCAGGGCGAGCTTCATAGTTTCGACCACGCTTCGTTGCCACGTGCTACTCGAGCGCTCCCGAACAGTCAAGGCATGACAGAAGGGATGGGGTACGTGCTGGAAGTCGGGCGTGCGAAAGACGTGCACGGCCATTTTCACTCTGATTGACTACACTTGACTTAAAGTAATTGATCACTCTCTCTCAGACTGTGATGTGCTCATTCGTCTTAATGTGGTCGTTGAGAACAGTTAGAGACCATCAAACTGAACACATACGGGCGCGTGTAGTAACTCTCTATTTAGACCGATTAAAAGCGGTGGAAATTTTTTTTTTGTTTACTCTGCATATAAACCAGAGAGAATGAATCCCTAACGTCTGCAACCTATCAAACACGCGTTGGTTTCTTTTCCAGTACAAAAAAAAAGTTCAAAAAGGTGAAAAATAAAACTAGCACTCTTCTTTTGCCCTGAAATCGCAGCCAGAACAAGTGATGACATAACCTGGAGCCTCATTTATGCCGCCAAACTTAATCATAGCCATGCTGTGGGATTGGTAATGTATAGGACAGGAGCTAAGTTCAGGAAATTGTTAGGGTTTAGCCTTTGTCGTCATTGCAGCACTTTGACACACGCACCTACGCGAATTCTTGTCGAGCTATTTATTAACGCAAGCCCAAATCTAGTGATCACTAAATTTTCAAGTTCAGTTTATGAGCGCCATTTAAATATCGTCACCTGGAGGCTACGCCTACACTGTAACCTTCAGTAGAAATTAAAACAAAACACTCGTATTGATTCTCGAAATTACGCAGCAACATATAGGTTTCTTGGACAATGGCGTCGCAGGCGAGTATGCTTGAGTAAAAATAGTGCCAGCAAATCTTGTATAGAGTAAAAAACATTCTATTGAATATATTTGCAGTACCATATTAAGAAAGCTTGAAGAAATTGGGAATTGAGACTCACTATTAGTGAAGTCTATACCACTGGAGAATGTTGACGTAATTGGCACGCAGCGGTGGTTTAAAAAAATTGCGTTGCATTTAGAGTTTCATTTCTTCTTGAAGATAACAAAATCAGTTAGACGAAGATATTTGGAACTAAATTTATCTTACTAATATAGGTGTAGTGGACATGTTTGATATCTAAAAACGTATTTGTCGTATTCTAGGAAGACGCGCACTTTTAGAAATAACTTTATTACAAGAGATCAGGTACTTAAAAAAAAAATCCGCTTTATACTGAACATATATTGTGGCGCAACTGCTACAGGGTGATTTATTGTGTGATCCCGTTCGTAAACTAAAAATAATTGTTTAACTTCCTAATTAAATATTGTTCGTGATAACACGGAAAACAACTCACTCTTCAAACTTCTGTAAATCGCAATAAAAAATTGTATCGGTCATTTTGTTTGTTCTAAAAACCTCGCAGTACTCATAAAGCATCATGCGGGAATCAACATGATCGCATAACGCATGCAACTCAAGCAAGGTTAAGTACAGAAAGACAGCCTGGGTTCTAATTTGGACACTTGGCACAAACGTCGGCGAGATGTTCGCCCGCCGTGATTCGAGAGCGCCGAGGCGAAGCTCCGCGCCAACCAACGGCTGCCACTTGGTTCCTCGCCTTCTTTTTCGCCAATCGTCCCCATTAGGGCCCCTTCTTACCGCTGTTGGACAACTTGAGTTCTTCCTCTGAAAAAAAAAAAGTCCATGGTTAGCGTGCAAATTTATATGGGTGATGCCATTATGCGCCGAGTCACTAAGGTAGAAGAGGAGACGAGAGGACTAGGAGACGTTAGAACGCCGAGCACTGATTTAAGTAATTATTGAATAGACCTAACGCTCTTTGGCTTTATCTTCACTGCACTCGTGTAACGCTTCGGAATGCGAGGGCCAAACCAAGAGCGCTGGCGTTTTGCATTTTAACGCGACCGTCGAGTGCAGTGAAGCGAAAAGCTGCCTTTGTCTGCATTGTACTCATTAAACGCGTATGAATGCGAAATCAAAACGCCGGAAGCAGGAGTTCTGAGTTCTTACACGTTCAACCAATGTTGTGGACATAGAGGATGCCATATTTAGGTCTACCCACTAATAATTTCCACCGGAGTTCGGGCTTTTCACGTTAAAGCCACGCTCTCATCTCCTCGTCTCAGTCAATTTATCGGCGCAGAACAGGAGCAGAACAACAGAGTCTGCAGAATTCTATATTCTCATTACCCTTTAAGTACGCCCGACGCCGACGCTTCGGTTAGATGGATTCAATCAAGTAGCGACCGAATATGGAGCTCGCTATCTTCTTGCGTATCCTGTAATTAGTTACATCAATATCGCACAGAAGAAAAGCTCTGGATTGGAACGCATTTGCAGTGCTTGATTGTTGAAGTGGGTGGTTAATATTGTTGAAGTGGGTGGCTAATGCGACTGGTGTGTTTAGCGTCTTATGCTCCCCATACCCCAAAAGTGATACCGTAGGGGCAACAAAGGACGTCACAGAAGCCGGAGTGTCTTGCTATCTAATGCAGCGATGTTGTCGGTTTGTCGCAGAAATGCTGTTGAAAAGAACGAGCGAACGTAAGTATCGCTGTCGTATCGGCTTCCCAACTTCTGACTGCCGAAGCTTCCGTGGGCTGTCACGTTGGAGGGCGACCGGCAGCAGAACAGGCATCTGGCACACACACCTGCGCTGCTGGGACACCGCCAGGATCGCGACCGGCGACAGCGTTACACTTCCATGACGTCATCAGGCGGACATAGAGGGACCACTTTTTTGGACACGGGTAAATACATCAGTCGGGGACGCGTTCCAGGCACCATAGTGGGAGCAAACGCACAAAAGCGATGAGCGCCAGAACGATGCAACTTGTGATGGTGCTTGACTGGATCCATCGGAGGCCAGTGTTTGCTGCGCTCGGACTCAAAGTAAAGTAAAGTAAAGTTACAAAGCTACAAAAAAACAGCAACAGTTGCGTGTAACGGAGCGACTTGTGTGAGTATTTTTTCCTTTATAAGTACCAACCTCAACTACGAACATTCGCCAGGGGGATCATATGTATCGTTTGATTAATTTGCGCCACTATTGAAAGTGGCTCTCTCGTCCGTCTTTACGGCGTTTGCTATAAACTTTTCCGTGCGTCTCTAGGCAGTTTCGCCGTGCCGAAACTGCATATACATGTATATAAGCGCCATTTACACAAAGTTGTGACTCACCAAGACACTTATTTGCGAAAGCGGCCATTTATAAGCGGTGCGACTTAATGGACAGAAAATACCTTAAGTAATATTAAATACGCTGCGTAATCAAATGTGTGCAATTTTAAACTCAGTGTTCCCATATTCACGTTGGTGTACTCAAAGTAAAAATAGGGTGATTGATAAGTTTGCAACAACTTTACGTTGAGTGCGCTCGTGTGTATTCCTTTTACGTTCCAACGCCATACCAGGTGAGGAAAGTAAACGAAGAAGTTACATGCATTCCCTTTAAAAAAACGCAACATTTCAAAGTGGTTCCGTAAATTGGTGTTAGGCCGCAAATGTTTCGATCTTTATTTATACGTGAACATGACAGATCTGTTTCGGTGTTTCTTTGTTCATAAATGTCGCTGAATTTGCATTTATTAATTACTTCAATTCTCAAAGCGGAGGGTTTCAACCAAAATAGTCCAAGCTTGTCAAATCATTGTCTAGAATTGGTTGTTTTTGAATTTTAACCAATTTGGTATGCCTTATTGACACCGACAGATGTTTATCGGAGTGATTCGGTTAAAACCGGAAAGTCTCCGGCCTATACATATTGGTCTCCAACAAGGAAAGCGCTCCAGTGTAAATAAATTCCCTCTAGAAAAACCGAGACGCGAAAGAAGGATGAATCTGCAGTGCTTATTTTTCTTATTGTATAAAAATAAAAAAATGAAAGCCGTTTAGAACTGCCTGTAACGCCGATTTAGAGCGCAGCTCTTGAGGAGGAGGAGTGAAGGGTACTGAGGGGAGAGTATACCCCTCCTGACAGAGTGACTCCTCGTGACCCCGTGACGTCACGGAGGTCACATGACCTCAGGGGGTCACGCGACCTCACGGAGAGTCACGTGACCTCACGGGGAGTCACGTATCCTCACGGGGAGTCACGTGATCTCAGGGTGTCACGTATCCTCACGGGGAGTCACGTGATCTCAGGGGGTCACGTGACCTCAGGTGGGAGTCACGTGACCTCAGGGGGGTCACGTGACCTCACCGTCGCCGTCGGCGTCGGCATAAACGTGAGGTCACATGACCCCCGTGACGTCTGGGGGGTCACGTGACCTCACGGTTACACCGACGGCGACGGCGACGCCGCTCAAGCCGGAATCGGGCGCCTAAGAGCAGCTCTCTAAAAAAGCACATGAGTCCTTGGCATTTTCCCCGATACCTCGACACCAGAGATCTGGGCTGTTCCCCAAAGTTTGATTTGTGCCCGAGTCTCACTTGAGCCACATTTGCCCTAGTCTCGGTAAAGCAACACAGAGCCGTGTATAGAGAGAGTTTGGTAATTCATTGGGAAGTATAGGAGGTAAATGAGAAGGCGTCATTGGCCGAAAGTGGGCTGGGTGCGTTCTAGGGCGTCTTCACAAATTAAAACATAGGCGTCCAGAAGCCGTGAACATTACCTTGGAGGTAGTCGCCAGAAACAGAATGAATAAATCAATGCGTCGGATTAACTGTCGGTCACTGAAAACAAGGTGCACGTGATGTTTCGATTACGGTCTGGCAACATAATTGTTGAATATATATACAGATATAAAATACATAAAAAGCGTGCGTGGCTAGCAGAACGATCATCGCAATCTGTACGCCAGGAGCAGAGGGCCGGGAATCTTTTTTCCTTTAGGTCAGACTCCGTCCGAACTAAACAAAGTTCTAGCGGCACTTTCATATCTTAGATCTTCTTGCGTGATCATATTTGACATATAACGTGAACCATATTTTAAACCATGGAGAATTACTACATTTAACTTTTACGCTCTTATTAAAACTGTTTCTGGCTACCACCGCTGGGAAATTATTTTCGGTTTCTGGCTGGAACAGAGAGCATCTTCAGCCCTCTTTCTGCGTCAGTCGCATACCCTGGCTCTACCCGCTAATCTCTGACAAAACTCTCTCTATACACCTTTTTCACAAAGTAGTTTTATTATTTCACAAAGTTTTAACATTGTTTCGACCCGCAAACTAGATACGGAACCCACGTGACTGAGAACGACAAGAGAAAAAAAACGTCTATATAATGTTCAGGAGCGACGAACAAACACTACCGACACCAACAAGCCTCGAACACCTACAGCATGCACGCGATAATACCATTCACAGGCTTCCTGTCACTCGTGCTTACTTCCCGAGCTCCGAGAGCCTCCGGGCCTTCCAAAGGTACCATCGTGGGCGTGCTCCACGTGTCGGTCGTTTCGGTTTGCCGCTCTAGTGTGAATCAAGCTTGAAACACACCTGAGCAAAAATCGCATCGCATCGCGCCGCCATGCAGCGTAACCATAACAACCGTGGCAAGGGACGGCACGGCATAGGGCCACGTCTTTGCGTCGGCGCTACGCGACGCGATTCTTTGATTCACACCTTAGAGTACCTTCATTCGAGCTATCTGTAGGGTGCTGATATTGTTTGTAGTACACGATGCCGACAGCACGTGTTCTCGAGAAAATACAAAATAATAGCCGGTCGGAAAATGCCGTCGCAGAAATATTACTGCTAATAAATTCCAATAGCTGATGTCGGGAGACCGCGCTTGCTCGCGATCAGGAACAAAAATAAACCAAAGCGTACCGAACAAAATGGTCCATTGTCATCACCCAAAAAAGAGCACACGAGCGAGACGCAGGCCTAATGGCCGAGCCCCACTAGAGCGGCATGCTGCAATGTGTTGTGGGAGAGCTCCAGCTCTTCCAGCGACATCGGTGAATCACGCATGGAGTTATTACAATAAACGCCAGAGGCTCAGCTGGCGGTAGTGTCCACGAGATTTCCAATTGCCAATTGAAGCAGACAGCAAGCAGTCTACTTTTGCAGTCATCCTTTGTAATTCTATGGGAAAACGTACGTGATATTTTTCTCTTCGCCAGGGAATAATTGAAATCAGCGTAGTTTCTTCACTCATAACGGGTACTATGTAGCTTTATTCACATTATAAAAGTGTAATTTATTTAGTCATGTTTTTTTCTCTTAATACTGAGTGATGCTCAATTTATCAAGAATTGAGTCGCAGGTCTATGTTGTACAGTATAATATGTCAATACAAGCTATCAATTCTAGGAAAACAAACATGAAAGATGTTTACAATTCTCTATAACGCAGAATTGGAGCGCAGCTTTTAAAGAGGTGGAAAGGAGGGTACGGAGGGAACGGTATGCGCCTCCTCCTTTCCCGTTAAATTTAGCGGGAATATTAGCAATGTTAGATGCGTGGACGTCACGTGTGACGTCATACGTCGCGTGACGTCACGTGCGTCACACCTGACGTCACACGTCAGGTGTTTCCCATAATGACATCACACGTGGCGTCACAAGGGTAACGTTTGGACGTTACCCTCGTGACCCTCACGGGGGTAACTCTCACAAGGATAATTCTCACAGGGCTTACCTTCACGGGGGTTACCGTCACGGGGGTAACCCTCACGAAAGGTACCCTTAGAGCATAACCATCACAAGGGTAACCCCCATGAGGGTTACCGCCGTGAGTGTAACCCTCGTGAGGGTAACCCTCACGGGTTTTAGGTCACGGGAGTTACCCTCACGGGGGCAGCCCTCACGAGGGTTACCCTTACGAGAGTAACCCTTACGAGGGTTACCCTCACGGGGGTGTCGTTACCCTCAAGGGGGTGAGGGTAATCCTCACGGGGATTACCCTCACGAGGGTAACCTCCGTGAAGGTTACGCCCGTTAGGATAACCCTTTCACCCTTGTAAGGTTGAACCCCGTGAAGGTTACCTTCGTGACGTCAGACGCCCCATTATGCAACGAGCGGGTACGCCGACGCCGATGCCGCTCAACCCGCAAGCCGGCACCTAAGGGCTGCGCTCTAGAAGAACAGTCAAAAAGTGCCTAGTGTTTATACAGGCCGTAATAGCATTCAGATGACGGAAACGCAGTTTGTTACTAATGCACAGCTTGTTACTAATCCCGTACGTGTTCTTTGTTCCATAACTCCATGCTTCATTATTGTTGTGTGTTTTGATTGTTTGATTTGGCATATATTAGCATCCATTTGGCGTCTTGTTAAGATGATTCACTCTGTGTGTTTCATAAGATTGACCATAAGCGTAAATACGTGCCCTATAATAGCAGTCTGAAACTTCAACACGTATTATACATGTGCATTGGGCTATTTTAGCGCAGTGTTCAACGCCGGGAATTCCAAAGAAAAACGCTCTAACTCACACATATTTTTGTACATCCGATTGTAAAGCGTTCCAAACTTTTTATTATGTATCTACACTAAGAAAAATTCGCTCTTATAATCGCACGCGAAGAAAAAACGCATTTGCGTTTTCCCGCAGGAATGCATTACCGGAAGTCAAATTTTGACTATTTGCTGACTGCTTCAAAATGCAACATCGCACTAGCGCCACCTGAACCTCTAGAGTGTATTGTGATAACTCTATGGAATCACGCCGCTAAAAAGCGCGCGCACGGACTCACCGCTATGCTTTGAAGCCGAGTAATCGTAAGCTTTAATTATTTGAGGGATTTTCGCTTTGCAAATGGTTGTAGTGTGAAGCAATCCGTAACAACTATTTTTAGAAGCAAATTTATTTCAATGAAACATTTTCTTGGGGAATAAACTAGTTACCGTATGTGCAAAAGCAGATTTTCGACACCTTGCATAATATAACTAGGGCATTTTATCCTGTGTAAAGTAAATCACATGACAAAAAGCTAGACCCAAACAAGCATATTTAAATGGCCTTCATATCTGGTAAATTTAAAAGGGTTATAAGGAAGATTTTTCAGTTCAGTATAATGATTGAAGTAGATATCAGGTGTTTCGAACTAATATTGACGAAAATTTAGCCCGAAGTGTGGCTTGCGTGCTATCATCAATCAGTTAAAAGTTTCAGCAAAACTCAAACCGAGACCGATAAGAGCGACGCCCGAAACAGTAAAAAAAGAATCTAGCTTTTAAATAACGTGAATGACATCAATGTAGCCTATAAGGCGATTGGTCGAATGGGACAGAGGCCGCTCGTTCTCGTTTACAAGTGCCGACTATAAAAAATTTCGTTTTTTTATTTATTAGCGACGAATGCCATTTATTGCCCTAGAATGTATTAGTGCAAAACAAACAAAAACGATTTCAGTCCGCCAGCGGGTGGACTGAAAACAACTGAAAAGCCGAGGGCCTTTAACATTTTGTTTCGTCCGCTTTGTCGCGCGATTCTTCATTACACGCGTGAAATGAGCTTTAGAAACTCTTCCAGACTGTTGCGCTGCAGTATCCGGTAATCTTCTGCGTCCATTTGGAAAAGCTTCTGTCAGATTTCACCGAGCGCGCATCGATCTTTCATGCACATCCATCATGCCTTTCATCCAACGAGACATTTTTGCCCTTGTTGTGTACTGAAGTGTTGTTCGCGATCATACTAGCAAGAAGAAATCGCTAAAGGCTCCTGCACTAGACCAAGATTCCATCGCCATTGCGCCGATCCTTCTAGAGCAGAGTCATGCATGTGTGATGTCTTGTCCCATACTCCCGTTTCCACCTATATTGTACCGCACGGAAGGCTAGAAGCACGAGCTCATGGCGTTAATGACAGCTGCTCCTGCAGCACGAGAGCTTGTGCTGCCGAGATGTGCCCTAGAGCAAGAAGCTCGTGCTTGTAGCTCTTACTGCGGTACATCATAAGGTGAAATAGAGTTTTAGTAAAGTTGATGGCGCCGGTGTTAAGCCTGTCACGGTGTTGTGTTTCACTTAGAACGTAAAAGAAGCATGGAATGTTTATTGTTCTTGTTCATGCGATATTGCCGCTGGCAACGCGATTGGAAATAGAAGATGTCGAAAACAACAACAACAACAACAAGGTTCCTACGCACAGTTGCGTTTGACTGCTTTTGACTGCATTCCATAGACAAACGGCAGCGATTTACCGGGTCATCCGTGCTTCGTGTGAAATCGTGGAAACCAATTCTAGGTGTAGCTTCGCAAGTAGCATGCAAAGGACCATTGCCATGGTTACTCGCAGTCGGAAGGCGGTACAACGCTCTGAAACCACAAAGCGCCGCTACCTATAATCGCTCTATTTACGCTTATTCGCGGCGAAAAGCTTGCGTAAAAATTCCTGCAGAATTTGTTTTTAAAACCGAAAGTAAAGACACTTTAACTTTCTTTACTGATGCAGACACGTGCAATGGCAAGCTTCTATGCTGTATGGAAATTAAAAAAATACCCGTATGGGTAGCACGTGCACTACCCATAGTGAGGAAAACAAAAGCGCCACTCGCGATCTTCTCACCGCGAATAATACAAAAATTCAGCCGGAACCGACAGTTCACTGTTGACGTTAACACCGTTTTCAAAAAGGTTGTTGGCGGGAAAGTCAAAAGTCCGGTCTAGGTCTCGTCGATTTATTTTATTCCAAATGCAAGGCTCGATAGATCTGCTTAAAAAGATTGATATTGGACTCCTTTTTATAAGTTTGTTCAAAATTTTATTCATGGTACCTTTAGGCTTCTGTAGACAGCCAGATTTCACCAAAACTAAACTGGATTCATTGAAGACATACTAAAAAACAAAAAGAAAGTTCGGGGTGGAGCGGGAAGAGGGGAGGGGGCAAAATAATCACGACCACAACATTGCCTTAAAGAAGGAGCAGGGTATTCTACTTTTTCTTTTCCCTACTCTTTGCGTGCTTTATTTCAATATTTCGTTGATGATTAATCATTAGTTTGACCGCGTTATGAATCGAGAACTGAGAGAGAGGAGGAAATTGAGCTCACGGGGACGTTAAAACGCCGGGCTGTGGTTGGAATTATTAATGAGTAGACCTAAAGCTAGACACCTTTGTCTCCACTGAACTGGTCGAACGCTTTACCACACGAAACGCCTGCTTCCGGTTTGGGCTTTCGCATTCGAACACGTTCGACAAGTGCAGTTTTATGTCTACCGACTAATCATTCGAACCAATAGGCTTGTTGCGCTCAGCCAGGAAACTGTGAGCGGATTCATAAGACGCTACCTTTTCGTATTGGCTTTGGGCGTTTGCAAGACGCGACCATAAAAGCGACGTTGTAACGTTAGATCATGCTCGAACCAAGTTTGAATGCTAGCATTTGTCAGCGTCTCTTTTCTTGCGCGTCAAACAAGCCGAATGAAAATCAACCAAAAACGTAGGTGGTGGCCTTAATACGAGGGAGAAATACCGGTTATTTATCCGCTGAGCACGAATCACGCGACGAAATAATCAGGCATTTGCGATGCGGCGCTATGAACTCAGCTACTTAGCGGAGCGAGGGAGACATGCTCGGACGGCACAAACAATCCTGGTTTTGTGAAGGAAAATTTCGTGTTTAATAATATTTTCCGTCAAATCGTTTACTGTCAAACGTAAATATCGCTGAATTCATCTGCGGTGATTCACGTG